>UELU01102597.1:1583-21659 GCA_900490025.1 Megastigmus dorsalis | reverse complement strand
TATATATATATATATATATATAATTTGATAATAATTATTTACGTCCCTTCCGGACGTAACCTAAGAAATTTGGTGCTAAGTGTGAGATTATCGCAAGTGATCGCCAAGGTTAGAATCCGCGTTCGCGTATCGCGGTAAATATTCACTGAAGGAAGATCTTTCAGTCCAAGGGCCTTTTATCTGAGAGGATGTCAAACATCGCCGAATTCTGGTTGCTGATCATTTTGGTCCTATTAAGGTAAGTAAATTTTGTACTATCACTATATAATATTATTTTCTCCCTTTTACCGTGGGTAAATTTCCGCGAAGGAAAGGTAGCTCAGTTGAACTCGCGACTCCGTCAATATATTGACGTTAAAACGAATTATAGATTTAATCTATAAAGGATAAATAAGGATTTTGTCTCTCTTATTTATTAAATTTTTATTAATTCTGCATCAACCCGGTCCACGAATTTAGAAAATGCTATCTTTTGATAAACGCACTTAAGAATAAGCGCATAAAAATTGTGCCACCACCAGCCCAGGAGAATAACGCTAACGCAACAGAAACGTATGCAGATTAAGCGCAGAGAGAGCGCGGGCAGCCAGGCCATGACCGGGGAGTGTCAACAAGGCCGAGGTTACGCATCTAAACGCTCGTCATCAAAAGAACATAGATGTACAAATGTAACGCAACACACTGACTAGACGAAGTAATACAGATACGCATGCGTATAACCCAACGTGTAAGACAATCGGAGACTAATTCTCGGAGCTCCATACGAGAGGTAAAAAAATTCGGTTGTAAAGGTTGGGTTCAAATGATAACCCAAAGAACAGACGACAGGAGACTGCAAGGTGTGAAAAGATCACTTTTGACAGTGTGAGTAGGTGACTACGAGTGCATGAAAAATGTATATGTATACCTGTGTGTATACTTATATATAGTCACAAATGCACTCCCAATCCCTCTCTAAATCTATTTAAAAATTCCTAGGTACCGCACGCTACACGGAAGCAACCTATTTCGTTCTAAACCCGCCATCCTTGGTCAAATTTAACCACAACCTCACTAAAGAGGAGAAAGGGATTGTTAAGTTACATTGGCCCAAGGAGGATAAAGTCTTAATCTTTGCTTTGAAGTCCTACGCCTGAACTCTCGTCACCTCAGGAGGAGAGAGAAAACATCTCTCTGGATACAGTGAGAAAATTGATGGCACAGCAGGAATCCAGACTGCTGGGAGGCTTAATCCAAGCACAAACAGCCTTCTTGGACAGTCGGCTGCGCAGAATCAGGAACTGATGGAGCAAATTACCAATATTGGAAATCTATTGGCTCTATCTCTGCCAGCCCAAACTCCAGGCACAAGGGTACTCAAGGATGGGGAAGCGGACTGCCTGCTAGAGGCTACTAAGACAGAGGAGAAATGACGAAACCCGAGCCATGGAAAGATCTTTCCCGATCGAGAAGCTGATGGCAAGATTGCCATCCTTAGGGGATAGTATTAGGTTTTTTATAAAATATGAGACCTTGACAATGTTCATAACTCAATTTTTTTGGAATACTCAGAGCATAAAAAATTCTGCTGTGTATAACTAACAATAAGTGAGGCTCAATAATTTTTAAATCTATTAGTGGTCATCCTGTTATATTCCAGCCATTATTTGGTATGTAGTCAGCCGCACAGCAGATTACCTTATCAGTTTTTATCTTTTTACTAGAGCCGATACAAAGCAAACGGCAATTCCCAATCACTTCAAAAAGTAATCTGTTATACAGTATTGTAATATCAGACAAAGTGTATGAAGAAGCAATTTTGTACTTGCACGTTCCGAAAGTTTGGTATACGTACAAGTACCATAAGTACCATAAGTATACATACCCTGTCGAAAATTGACAATTCAAATTTAATAAAATTTATTGCAAGTACTGGAGGGTTATTCTGCAAAGGAGAAACTCCATGTAAAGTGCACTTACACTTTTCAAATTTTTCAAACTCCGCGGACAATTCAAAAAAGTAACGGCGGTAAAAAGATCGCGTCGCGTTCTCGATAGTTATTAACTAATGTTTTCTTCAATGCTTTTTATTTGATTTTCCAACTTCATTTTAATTTACTAACAATAATTGATAAAATAAAGTGTAAAAGTACATATTTAATTAATAATACCAAGTAAAATAAAACTCATATTTATGGTACGCATACCTAACCTCTTAATAATAGACTATTATACATTTTTGTTTACAGGTTAAAGGTAAAAAAAAAACCTTATGGAATTGAAGACGTTTAAAAAACTTTGGAACTGATTGCAATAGGGATATCTATAAATGCTGCCAGTAAAACTTTTAAAGTGCATCATGCCACTCTATACTCCAGAATCAATGTAGTTTATCCACTTGAAACAAGACTAGGGCCTTCTCCTGTTTTGAGTTTTGATGAAAAGAACATAGTTGAATCGATATTTGAATTAGGTGTATTTCCAGTTACAAAACACAATTTACTTAATAGTTTCCAAGTAATCATAAAGCGAACAAGAAGAAGAACATCGTTTACTAATGGAAGACCATACAAACATTAGTACCAAGCTTTTTTAAACAAACATCCGGAGCTCTCTGAAAATATGTCACAGAAAGGAACTTAAATGGTTGGTTTAGTGAAATAAAAAGTTATCTTATATTTAAAAATCTTGATAATATAACTCCAGAAATTATTTTTAATGTTGACGAGTCAGCTGTTTGTTTAAGCCCTAACCTGGTAAATTTTTAACTGCAAAAGGGGAAAAAGCTATATACAATGTTTGTGTCAGTGACAAAGAAAGCTATACAGCGCTTATAGGTGGGAATGCTATTGGTCAGCTGCTTCCGACTATGTTTGTGTACAGTAATTCCACCTCTCGTTGCTAAATATTTTCCAGACGATTTTATCGTTGGGAAAAGTGAGACAGGCTGGATGACCAGCGGAACATTTTATTCTTATATTGTCAATCATTTCTACCAGTGGTGTATACAAAATAATATACAGTTCCCAGTTATACTATATCTGGACGGGCACAGTTCCCACTTGGCTAAGGCTTTGAGTGATTTTTGTTCCAGTCATCAAATAGAATTGATTGTATTTTTTTCCAACGCCACTCATTTAATACAACCTATGGATGTTGCACTATTACATCCGTTGAAAATAGAGATACAGTAAGGACTTGGCGGATGAAAAATGATGGCCAACAATAATGAAAAGTATTTTTTCCAACCGTACTTAAAAATGCTCTGTACTCACTGAACTTCAATAAAATTTAAAAAAATTGATTTGAGCGTTGTAAACTTTTTCCCTTTTCAGAAAATAACATTAATTATAACAAATTAATTAAATCCAGTCAGTCGAGTGAACCAAGCACTCAACCAAATAATGATAAGCATGTAGCTGACAGAAACTTCTATGCAAAAGCTTTGAATTTTATAGAATCGAATATAAATTCTAATATTTTGGAAGAATTTAAAAATAATACCATGGATTGGTCCAACGAAATAGAATATAAAGAATTATATAATCATTAATTAAACTGTAAAAATAGTGCAAGTAATGAATTAATAAATAAAGAAAATAATGAAATACGTGAAAATGATAATATTGACATTGAAAACTGTGAAAACTTGAAAATCAATGAAACTGTTATGAACGTAGACATAGGGAGTAATCCAATTATCGAAACTCTTGATTTTGGTGAAGTAGCTACTCCAAATAAAATGGATACTAATCGATGAGATATATACTAGTGACGCTGATTCTGCTAAGTTATTAAAAAATATTGACAGCAATGATCTTAGCAGCGATACTATAGTGATTGATAAAATTGGAATAAATATAGAAGGTATCGAGACAAACATTGACATACAAACACATCATAGAAATACTACCATTTTTTCAAATGTTGCCTCTGCTGAATCTGCTAAGGACGATAGTTAGTACAAAATTTTAAATCACAACGACTTACTAAATGCTATTACAAGCCATTTGGATTTATCTATTGTAAATGAGCATGATAGCATTCAGACTAGTAGTAATATCGATACAAGCATTATTGGGAATAATTCTGAGGCAAAAACGACTAATGTGAATGGTAAGCAATCAAAATTTACTTTTTTATATTTTGTGTTAAATATAAAATGTTGACAGTTGTTTTATTTCTTCTAGATTGTCAAGAAACTTCATGTACATTAGGAGTTACTGCATGTAAAAATAAGATCTCAATTAATAATAGGTCTGCACAATCAGTTTTTTGATCTGGGCGAATTAAACAATATCTCTTTTATCCCAAACTAAACTCAAACAATAAGAAGAAAAAAAGACACAAGGAAAAAATTCCATATGCTGCAACTGGAGCAGATTGGAGGGCTTGGTATGATTCAAAAGCTAAAAAAAGCAGCAGAAGCAAAGGAAGTTAATAATAAAATTCAAAGAGAAAATAAAACCAAAGTCAAGCAAGAATTGGAAGAAAATCTAAAAAGATTAGGCCAGAAAAACTAGATATGCAGAAGAAACTTAAGGAATTACAATTAAGACTCAAAAAAAATAGAGCAGAAGAAAAGTTATTACAAATTAAATGGATAACTGAGCAATTTGAAGACACACCGATATCTTTGGAAAAACAGATTTTGGAACTAAAAGAAAAAATCAAAGAAGACTGATACTTAAAAAAGAATTGACCAAAACCAAAGAAACTTATGTTCAAAAAGAAAGAGAAATAAGATAACAAAAAAGAGCTATGAGCTCCATTAAAATCTATAAACAAATAGTTTATAATTTTTAACGTATATATTAAGTATTTATTGTTTCATATTGCGCATACAGCAATTATATTTTTTGCCTAGCGGGCCGAAAGTACCACTTTACCGCCCGGGGCGGGTTTGAGACAGTGGTAATTTCGGCCTCGCTAGGCACAAAAATAGTATACACACCATAGGAAGTAAACAAGAACCATTCTTACTTTTCCTCCCTAGATGTGTAATGTACTATTGTTTTATTTATACTATATATACAAATTTTAAATCTTTGAATATCGACAAGTATTATATTATAAAATATTATATTCGCTTAGTGTATTTTAATCTTCAATTTAATATTAGAATTATAGTTAAATGTTAAAGTTCTTGTTTTCTGTCATTATAAGATTTTAATCGCTGTCAATTTTAAATCTCTGAATTTCGACCATTATTATATTGTATTTTAATTTTCAATTTAATATTTATATAATATAACGGCCGCGGATTTGAGAAAGCTAGTCGGCGAATGGTAGATCCCTGTGATACCGGCATGAGTAGTCGGTAGGATCTGTAGCTGAGTCGAGGCCAGTGCGGCGTTGGCTCAGTGTTAAGGAGCGCGCCTTTGGATCCTTAGGTCGTGGGTTCGAGCCCCGCGTCCGCGTACTTTTACCTCGATTTTCCCTAAATCCTGCCCCGTTACAATAACTGGAACTCAATTCAATACAGCAATTTATATTAATTAACGTTTATTCTATATTTACAAATTTAAAATCTTTGAATCTCGACCACTATTATATTGTACTTTAATTTTCAATTTAATATCAGGGGGAGCGGCAGCGCCCCCGATGCCAAGTATGAGAATCGCAAGGCTCAGACAAGCCTTCCTATTATACTTTGAATTTGCTTTTTAACCTCAAAAATTTTTTGACCATTGATATTAATTTATGCTTTACATTGATTGTATGAAGTTTTGCGGGACTTAATTAATAGATTTTAAATTTCTACTTTAATTGAAAAAAGTTTCATACCCAAAGATTATTTTGTTCTTAAGTCTACCCTAATAAAAATTTTCAAAAAATCGTTTTTTTCTTTTTTACATTTTTCGAAAGTATACATATCTAGAAGTATCATACTAAAATTTTATAAAGATCGGAGCCGTGTAACTGTACTTTTGTGCGACCTTTACTTTGCTACCTGCGCGCACTAATGCGCGCGAAAAAAATTTTAAACGCGTTTTTCTCAAAACAACGTTTTTGATGCTTTGTCGATAAAATCTCAGAAACTACTGAACCGATCCTTATGAAATTTTTACCACATATTCTTTACTACTATAGCTATAGTGCATATCGAGGGTTTTTTAAACTTTGATTTTAACTCTTTATTTTTGGCCAAAAACCGTAAAAAAAATGTGTTTTTTTTTTCGAAAAATGTCCGCCATTTTGTCTAGTTTTTAGCAATCAAAAATCGTACGATATGCGCTATCAACATACTGAATCTAACGCCATTCGATTTTTTTTTTTCGGATCAACCATTCCAGAGATTTCATCAACAGCGCGGACACACTTTTTTTAGGACTTTTTTTGAAGTATCATTTTCATGTATAAAACTTACTAAAATGTACAAAAAATTTTTTTTAATGTATTTCGATAGTGTATTAATACAGTGTAATAACTTATATATCAATATTTATAATATAAAACTGTTAAAAAAATTCTGAAAAACTGTCTTTTTTTTGGTGTGTCTAATTAGGGTAGACCCCTTAAGTTATCGCCAATGCTAATTTTCGGGCGACTATTTCCTTTCGCCAAATTTTAAGCGGACGCTATACATAGGTAAATAAATACGTACAAAAAGAGGGATCCGACGCTATATATAGATATTCAAATACGTACGAAAAGAGGATCAGAATTCACGAGCTTAGTAGCTTTCGAGTTTTGTCGAAAATTTACGACTTCGGGCCACTTTGAGAACCCGTCTACTACGACTAAATACATGTCGCCTTGGTAAGGACTGAAGAAATCACAGTGTACTCTTTGCCGTGCTCTCTTTGGCCAAGGCCAAGGGGTGAGTGGTGCGCATGGTGGCGTTTTTTGATTTTCTATACAAATCTTACATGATTTAACTAACATTTTAATGTCGTATCGATGCCTGGCCACCATGCGTACGACCTCGCTGGCGCTTTTATTTTCACTATCCCTAAATGTAAAGCATGAAAACTGTCGAGTAATTGTCCTCGTAGACAACTTGGTATAATAATGCGTATTCCCTAGAACAGACAGGGCTGTTCAGCAGATAATTCGTTACGTTTTACAAAATATCTTTTCTCTTCGTCGGAGAGATTTTTACTATTGCTAGGCCAGCCGATAATACAATATATTATAACCTTTGACAAAATCTCGTCCCGTTTTGTTTCTCGAATTACTGTGTTGCAGTCTATTCCGGTTGCGTTTTCAGAAATGTAATGCAATTGTATGGAATCGTCGTTAAATACATCTATATCGTCTTCAATTGGCAACCGGGACAGAGCATCGTAGTTTCCATTTTCTTTCGTTTTAATCCACTCAATGTCGTATTGAAATCCGGACAAAAAATAAATCCAATGTTGAAGTCTACTCGCTGCCGTCAGCGGTATGCCTCGTTTCGGACCAAAAATTATTTCAAGGAGTTTGTGATCTGTTCGTAAAATTACTTTTCTCCCGTACACGAAATCATAAAACTTAATGAAACCAAAAACAATTGCTGTTGCTTCTTTGTCGTTTATTACCCTGCTTAATTCTTTCGGCGGAATTCATTTTGGCGTAAAAGCTATCGGTTTTGCGGAACCGTCTTTATACTGATGCGATAAAATCGCTGAAAGTCCGCAATGCGACGTAGCGCATGATAAGACCAATTATTAGCTCGTTCGGGTCGTAATGAGCCAATACTTTCGGAGAGATCATTTCGTTTTTGACCCACCGAAAAGCTTCTTCGCATTCCTTGGTCCAGACAAAATCTGTCTTATTTATACAATCGAATAATGACCGTAACTTGTTGGATCTGTTTTCAATAAATCTCGCGTAAAAATTTATCAGACCAAGGAACGAGACCAGCTGTTTGGTATTTTCTGGACAAGGAGCTTCATACACAGCCTTGACATTTGACTTTGCTTTATGTACACCATCTGTTCTAATTAAGTAAACCTAAGACTTCGATTTTATCTTTCATAAAATCACATTTGTCTTTGTTCATCACGTAGGCAATTGCGTTAGGAACGCCTTGCAAACATTCATCCATAATTTGTTGAAATTCGCTCAGCGCGATCGACGTGCCTTCGGTCATTTTTGTGTACCGCCGTAATCCAACGTATATTGTGATAGTCAAGAATTTGCGTGACTCTTCCTCTACGGTTATTTGCAGGTATGCATGTCGTAAATCAAGTTGTGTGAAAGTCTCACCGTTTTGTTAAACTCGAAATATATCATCAATCCGCGGAAAAATTCTTTTCGATACCACCAAGTGTAGATTTAACGTGATTTTAAATTCCCCGAAAATTCTGATTTTACTGTTGTCTTTTAAAACTGGTACTATGGGTATTGCCCAGTCACTTGCCTGGACTTCTACTAAGTGTCCTAAACTTTGAAAACGTTCAATTTCTTTTTCGACTCTCGATTTTAAAGAATACGGCACGTGTCTCGCCTTAAACGCTAATGGTTTCGTATTCTGTTTTGCATGTAATTTTATTTCACGTTTATCATATACACCCGGTGTATCGCTAAATAGTACGCAAAATTCTTGTAACAAGTTGTCGCCTACATTATTTACATCTATTCTTTTACATTCAATTTCGACCTTGCAGTTTGTCGTGTTGGTTGTTTACTCTCAATGGCCACAGCCTGAGCGCTTTTAACCATTGCTATCCGATAAGTTACTTTTAAAATCAAACTACTTAATTTTGCTGTTTTATCGTTAAAAATTACTTTAAGATTTACCAATTGACCCAGTGACATCATTTTTTTATCTTCATAACCGAATAAATGTATCCTAGAATTAGTGATCTTTAAGTTTTAAAATTGTTTTTCACGAAACCTTCCGACATTACTGCAAAGTATAACCCTATGTAAATCTCCATGTTAACCGTTTTGTTATTAATAGTTACTTTCATGAACATCGGATTCGCTTCTAATTCGGTCATATTACAATTATACCGCTTCCTTAAGCACTGTGTCGAACGTTACTATAGTCTGCTTAAATAGTTCAACACTCGTTGCTTCGTCTCGTATGCCGCAAACAAATTAGTAGCGTAATTTTAGTATCTTTCGACATTATTTCGTCGCTGCTGTAGCTTTTGTTTTCACTGTCTTCTCCGGTGCGCTCACTATTGTCGAGCGTTTGTTTTCTTTCCATAGCACTCGCCTCGGTTCTGAAATGATCACCTTCGGTATCAACAATTGCCTTCGCGTCGATGTTGTCGGTGATTCTGGAATTTTCCTCCCGTACTAACTGTACAAGTTGCGACCGTAAAATGTCTCGGCTTACGTTTATGTCAAATTGCGCACTTCGTTCATCACCACGGGAAACTGTGTCTCGTTAGATAAACGCTCGTCACGTTTGTTGCACTTTATTTTGTATACTGTCTGACTTGAACCCGTTGCGCACGTCGCTGCCCAGTGCGTTGCGTTTCACTGCGATTCACTCGATACGCCTCGTTGCCAAATGTAGTGTATTGCTTGTAGTGTTGTAGTGTTTTCTGATGTGGTTCTTTATGTTGTATCGGGAATCAGGAGAGGGCTGCGACACAGGTTGCACTTAGCTCTTTATTGTCAGTTCACTCCTTGGCTGCGTGACTTACAGTTACGTTGCCAAGCGCCTTCTCACACGCTTACATTCTCGCGCGCTCTGCCGCTCATGGGCGGTACCACACATTAACGTTGCGTACCTAAACTAACGCGTCGTACATACATCATTATTATTATTATTATTATTATTATTTGTGTGTTCGGGTGGACTCCGAGTTGAGCCCCGATGCCTAGGCAGTTGCCCTCGGCATCTCCCACCATCCCTTAAGGCGCAAGTTCCGTCCTTCGACCTTCACTACCCCCCACTGGGATAATGTAGTGCCCTAAAGTTCCCCGACCTGTCCCGGCCAGCGTGGTTCCGACCATCGACCTTCACTCAACATTGACCGGGAGAGTTTGATTTCTTCAGGGCTGTAGACTAGGTTGAGTGGTTAAGAACACGATAGTGTCTATCACCGTCCTCACGTCTAGTTTTTGTATGAATTCATAATGACAGAAGTCTGTTCCCAGCTTCTCCTTCCTACGATCCGATAAGGGCGGGCATTCACATAGAATATGTGTCGCTGTCTCCTTTATTGCACCGCACCACCTGCATGTTGCATTGTCACAAAGTCTCATCTTATGAAGGTGATTTCTCAGATGGTAGTGACCTGTGACAATTTGTGTGAGTAGTCTGGCGTCAGCTCTGCCGAGACCCAGCATCTGCTGGGACCAGTCCAGCCTGACATAGAGCCGTCGCCTGCTTGCACGCTTTTGTTCTACACCATTCCATGGTGTGTAGTAGTTAGCTTACCCATCCAGAAACCACTTCCTTGAAGAAGGATTCATGGACTCCTATTGCTGGTTCTGGACCAATCAGGGCTTCCCTTGCTCCAAGTTTGGCCAGCCCGTCCGCTATTTCGTTACCTTTTATTCCCGAGTGCCCTGGAACCCAGTAGAGAGTGAGTTGCACCTTTTCAGCCAGGGCGTTCAGCGTCGAAATGCATTCCCACAGCAGCGGAGATGACACCTTGGTGCGTCCTAGCATAGCTAGAGCCGCCTTACTGGCAGTGTATATGCTAATACGGTCCTGCTTTTTGTCTTCTAGTGTTGCTTGTGCACAGCGTAGAATTGCCATTATTTCTGCCTGTAGAATGGTGCTGCATGTACCCAATGGCATTACAACACCCTTCTCTGGGCGTCTCCGGTACACTCATACTCCCGATCTACCCTCTTTCGAGGCTCCATCTGTGAACCATGCCTCGCCTGTCGTCGAAGCAGGGGTCCTATTTCCATGCCATTCTTCTCTAGATGGTATATTGATCCGGTACTTCTTGTCAAAGATGTATCGGATTGGCATCTTGTCGGATCTTATGCCCCATGCTGGGTGAGTTTCTTCGTTGAGTGGTAACATTGTGTGCTTACTTTCCTGTCTCCATCCATCACAGACCCTAAGTCTACGGGATGCGTTGCAGGCTGCCGCCTTAATCGTAAGGTGGAACATACATCATACAATAGATAAAATAAGTAAGGTACAAAATTCGCTTAGGTTAGAAAACCCCAATTTTGATATACGTAATAGTACAGTCGTCGATGCCACCGCAGGTCGCATACTTGCATGTGGCGCGCTGACGCACAACTTGATTACATTACATTACATCGTAATCCTGCAGAGGAAAATAACATTTCCTGTATGCAGGTCTGGCATATGCCAATTTACAAACGTCCCTTACAAACTAAAATAGCAGATCTTTTATAGATCTACATATATTTAAAACTATGAGGACTAACATAAGTAATATTCCAAAGCATTTAATATTTTTTATAAATGTAGCATATTACAGCAAATAAAACAATAAATTTTATAATGACCTCCACGAATGATCGTTGAATAAGTGATAATGCAAATATTACAAAAAATTAATTTTAAGCAAAACGCGGTTACGCTATTTCACTCATACGATACTGTAATTTAAAAAAATGTTTTTACTACCATTAAGTGTCATCAAATTTGTAAAAATTTTTTAAACCATTCTAAACTTCTTTGTTAAGAATTGCGCATCATTTAGAATGAATAGAGTATTGCCTAGTACGTTATAAGAACTTATATTTTTGGAAAATTTTTGAATTCTTTAAACGTCTTTACTTACACACACAGCCACGAAAGCATGTATGCCTACTCAAATAATGTACAATTCAAAGAATCCTATATTAAAGTTAAGGAATATTTAATTTTTAAGACATTAAAATTAACAGTATCATGAAAGTAAAAAAAATGGTAGAAATGCCCATATACAACATTTCCCAAATGTCTCGAAAACTAAGAATAAATATCTCACTAGGAGTTGAGGCTGAAGTGTACACTTCGAATGAAGACGAAATGGCGGCTATCATGAATACAGATGATTCTGGTTGCTCGGATGGGTATAATTCGGTTGGTGAGCTATTATCAGGCGTCACTTATGATAAAGTGGTGGAGAAAAACAATATTGTAGCAATCTTGAAGATAAAATTCTGTTGAACGATTCCACTCAGAAAAAAATAAGAGATAGTGAACCTGTAGAACTATTCGACATACTTTTTTCCACGGAAATGAAGCAACATATCATTGATGCCAATAAAGTAAATGATTTGCACTTTCAAATGCATGATCTGAATACATTTGTAGCAATTTTAATGGTAAATTCTTTCAATGAACGAAAGTCTCAAAGAGATTACTGGTCCAAAGATCCATTTTTATCGTGTTAGGTGGTTTCTTTAGCTATGAAACGAGACAATTTTCAAAATATAAAATCGAAATTGAAATATTCAAAGTCTGACGATAATAATCCTAATCATGAAGGTTGGCAAGTTCGTGCATTACTTATTATTTTTCAAAACACTATTCTTCATTTTGGCATCTGGAGGACTGCTCTGTCAATCGTCGAAATGATGGACAAATCATATGTAAGAACTTCACTGAAAAAATTTGTACAAGGGAAACCGATACGTTCGGGATAAAATTTTGGGGGCTTTGTACCGCTAATGTATATTTACGCAATTTCGATCTTTATTGTGAAAAGAATTCGTCGATCGGTGTCAACTTGAGTAAATTAATTGATAAGTCAGTCATTTAGTATATTTTCTGTACAGGGTGAACTCTAGCGTAAGTGTCAGACAGCCGTGCACCTGTTGAATGGGTGCGTGGTCTGCTTTCGTACAGCTCGTTCGACATCTCAGTTATCATGCGAGAAAAGAAAAAGAAAGTAGACGACTATTTATACTCCTTCGTATACTTAACCATTAAGGCCTGAATGGACACTTTTTTTTTTACTTTTTTAACGGCTTTATTTGGTATAAAATCGAACTTGAAAAAAATCGAGGCAAACAATTACCGCTTTTAAATTGCCTAAACTTTCGATTTATGCAATCAGAATTTAAAAAAAATGTGTATTATCAAAGTTGTATTTGCTTATTCATAAAAAACATGAGTTTTCGAGTGATAAATTTTACTCATTTCGTAATTTTGCATTGAAATAATCGGTGGGCTTCTGTGGTTAGAGTAATTTTTGCATCCATAGAACCTAACCTATAAAGCCTCGTCGGACTTTTTGATTTTCATTCATTAGAACCCAAAATATATCAATTTAAGTTGGAAGAAAACTTCAGTAATAAAATTCAGTAATAAATTTCAGTAATAAATTTAATGTTGAATCTATCGCTCCTTTTTTTTATTACATAATGGTGACAGGCTAAATTAATCGTCATAGAACGCAACTGAGGCAAAAATTCAATTTATTCATTTCTGCGACGTTTCGAGGGTGTACAGACTTATACTAATAATAAGAAGAAGAGGGTATAAGTCTGTACACCCTCGAAACGTCGCAGAAATTAATAAATTGAATTTTTGCCTCAGTTGCGTTCTATGAGGATCAATTTAGCATATCACCATTATGTAATAAAACTCAATAATTCCGAATAATGTAATATACGTAAATTTTTGCTTAATTTAATTTTTTAGACGACTCTGTATGATTTTTTAAACCAAGATATCGCAGTTTGAAGATCTGATAAGCGTCTACGTCCTGTAAATATACGAACCTGTAAATTTTGATGTTGGTGCAAAGTATGAAAATATCAATATATGAGTTTCTTCTTCAAAATCCCATATCTCGTCTTAAAAAAATCGTACATAATCGACTAAAAAATTAAATTACAGCTTAAAAGATAAGTTTTACAGAGAAATTAGTGAGATTTATGGCAAAAATTTCTTTTTAACTCGTATACTGTAAAAATTCGAAATAGTAGGTGTTTTAGGTATTTGACATTATTTCTATCATTTGAAGTACAATATCTCTGCTTGTAATGATAGGCCAGTCAATAGAGATAAAAAAGTAACGGTTTTGTGACAAAAATCCCATTCAGACACGATCTGTACCACCACTTCAAGTACAATGCCTAGAACATTTAGGTCATAATTCCAACTCAAAATTGCGATTAATTAATTTTTAATGAATTTGTTATTGCAAAAAACGTGTTTTTTTTTACTTTTTTCGTTCCCGACTGAAAACTAATGGACCAAGGTAAAGGACCAATAAGAAAAGTTGTAGAAAATGAAAATAGGAATAAAACGAGCACCGACGTGAGTTGATCGGACAAACAGTTTATGAGAAAAATGCAAAAAACGCAAATTTTTCAGGCGTTTTTCGAAAATTCATCATTTTGCAAATTTTTGAGATACGCCACAGCGGTTTTGAGACATAATAGGTATTGATAAGAACTTTATTCGTGCATAATTTCAAGTTGAAATTTTTCTTGCGCTATTTTTGGTGCTACCTGAATACTCGGGAGATCGTCCGATTTAAATGTCTCAAAAAGATTTGGAAACTACAAGGGAAGATCTACAAGACCTATATTATGATTTTTCAATAAAATGTAGTGGTATGGCGGAAAGTGCCCTCAAACATGAGCGAAATCGAACACACACGTGAAAGTAGTTGAGCGGTGGGGGAGGGGCGGCAGAGCGGAGCAGCAAACAAGGGGAAGCGTATATATAGTAATACAAGTGCGCCGCATACAATTGAAAAATATTATCTGTCGATTATCTCAGCATCTACTGCATTAAGTGACCTTAGCATTACGAAACGAAAATATATAGTTATAGCACTCTTAAATTAGAACCAGCTGCCAAAATCCCCAGTGCGACCCCTTTTTCTTCGAACGTTCATTGGGCGGGAAATGCCATACTTTTTAATAGCCTTGAACATTCAAGCAAAGAGGAAGAGACAACAATGGCCAGTTAATTCGGCTTAGTTACCGTAAGCGCTTCGTAGATGCTACACGAATATAGTACAACTGAATACTCCAATTTCCGTAAATACAGTTTAAACAAAATGTACTATGCCGGCAAGCAATCAGCACACGAGGTAAGATTGACCTTATTGATTTTGTATTTATGTATTTATTGACAAATTTCGGATCAACGGAGCAGTGGGCGTGGATGTAGGTAATTAGCCCAAGTGCGCCGCAATAATTACATGTTTTCCTCTTCATACTGTACCTACGCATCCGTACATTCCCTTTTAGTACGACACGTTAATCGAATTATTTACCTTTATTGTTATGCCATTTTAAATCTTAATCTATTTCAAAGTACAGGTAACAATAAGAACACGTATTGAGTTTCAAATACGCAGCATCATCCTGACTGAACTTATACGTTTTTTGAATTTTTTTTTACGAAATACAACGATTTCGGGATGAAAATTATTTAAACAATATTACACTTAAATTTACTAGATTTGATTTATTTTTATTGATCATGATTATTCTATTTTCATATAAAATTATTTTCTATGCTCCGGGGCCCCCATGGAACCCCTAGCCGCCCCTGGCTGGCCGCTAGAGTTGGCCCATAGTTTCAGCTTCATGGGTCTATGAATGCCAAAATTCCTCTAACAAGAGAAATCCACCGACGACTTCGATACAAAAATTCCAAATGAAAAAAAATTTTCTCCCGAAATTTCGTATGTTTTGTTAAATTAACAAATATAACTTTGGTGATTTGCATTGCCTTTAAATTCTGAATGCATAAATCAAAAGTTCAGACAATTTAAACGCAAACATTTGTCCATTTTTTTGTATATCCGCAGGTGCGGGTGAGACACCTTCTGGAATTTTCATATACCTCGTCAGAACTTTATGAGTTATAATTGTTAATAAATCACGACATCCTTCTTTAACCAGGAATTGCATATATACATGCATTAGATCCAGTTCAGAGAAAATTTCCTCGCCTTGTAAGGCTGTAAAAATTTCATCGATTGTATGTATGTAATCAATTATTAAATTAGGGTTTAATGTTACTTTAAAGTCTTCACATATGCGTATTTTACCATTACTTTAAAATACTGGTATTACGGGCGTTGCCCGTTCACTCACACGTATAGGTTCCAAATGACATACACTTATCAAAGTATCTATTTCTTTCTCTATGGCTGATTTAACGCATGTGCAGTGTGTCTACATTTCATCGCAACCGGACGCATATTCTCTTTTAAATCTATTTCAGACTCATTCACGTTATAATACCCTGGCGAATCACTAAATAACTGTTTGCATTTTTCAGAGAAATATTTTGGCACATCATGTACTTTTAAAGTTAAAATTTTATCTTTATATTATCGTAGTAAACTCAATGGCCAACAAGTAAAATTTTCAAGCCATTAACGGCCTAATAAAGCTGGCCCTGTACCACGCAGAACATAACTTAATATGCGAATCTTACCAGAAAATTTTACAATCAGGTCGGTTAATTTGCCAATAGGTTTTAATTTATGGTTATTATAAGCCCTACACTTCATACTTGGATTAACATTATTTATATTATTAAAATTTTCTTGACAGAATTTTTCTGGAAATACAGTAGGTGCCAGTATCATTTTTTAGAACATTAAAATTCTTAAACTTAACATGACCTAATTCGCATTCATTAAATGCATTCATGTTGCACACCACTGCACTTTTGCCCTTAAACGCATTCTCACTTTTACACATTTGAAACTTATAAAATTCTTGCCGGTTTTACTGCAACATATCTGCGCTGTCGCCGTCTGAGTCGTCTGAGCAACTATCCACAATTTTCTGCAGCTCCAACTTGGATTTCTTCTTTTCTACCGCATTCTTCAGACACGCCCTTACCAGATGTCCTTGAATTTCGCAGTAGTCACACGTTGAATCCTTGTAACGGCAATCCCTCTTGCCATGCCCAGAAACACCACAGCAGAAGCAGGTACAGTTTCTCCGAGCCTGTAGCTTCCCTCCGTCGGCCGTTGACTGCTGCCCTTGCGCACTGTTGCTGCTAAGAAGGACTATCTTGTTTTCCTTGAAATTCTTTTTTATTGTTATGCCCTTTATTTCTTCTTTTATCGTGTAGCGAAAGCATTTCAGATTTTGTACTTTTGTTGTCCCGTGTATTAATTGACGTAGTAGCATTAACAGCAGCTTCATGTGCTGTTGCAATTTCCAGTGCTTTTTCAAATTTTAATTCCTTTTCTATAAATAGCTTTACACTAGTTTCATTGTATCGCAGGCCACACATAAATTTATCTCGTAGCATATCATTTAGATTAATAACAAAATTGCAATGCATTAATAACTTTCTTATACTTACAATAAATTCAGCAATCCATTCAAGACTTTCTTGCTTAGTGAGGTTAAAGGTGCATCTATCTATTGCTTCAAACGGTGCTGGTTTTAATTGAGTAGACATTGCCTTGACTAAATCATCATAATTAACTTGTGAGTATCATCATCCATACGTGTGACCGTAACTATAATTTTTTGTTTGCATCCATAATCTTTTTACTTGTAAAAAAGAAATCTAATTTTTCTGTAAGTAATTCCCAATCACCATCCTGCAGATTAAATGTGAATTTCGCCGCACTAGATATATTGCTTTCTTCATCCAACTCTCTTGCTTCGTCTCGCTGTAGTCGCTCTGTCTCACTTGCCCTGCCGCTACGGGTATTCGCTGCTACTACTCGAGTCTGCGCGTGCTGCTTACCAGTGACACTCAACTTAGCGTTGTTTTCGTCTTTAACCTCAAACGAATCCTCCGTTTTATATTCGGAGTCACTGCAACTGTCCGATTTTCTCAATTCGATTTCTTTTTTCAATTCATTTCTTAATTTTGCAAGTAAATTTTCAAACGTATCTTGCTTGTCAAACTCAACTCCACGTTAGCACAAACATTCAATACACCTATCTGTATTGAACCCTCTCTCGTTGAGCTCCTTCAGAGTCTCTTTATTTGACATGAGTTACTGAATCTTGACTTCAGCTGAGTCGTAACCTGACTGCCCACACTGCTTTTAACAAAATGGCGCCGCTCGATTTTCCTTTCTCATGAAAAACCTACACTCGAGCGCGCGAGTAGTTTTAGTTTTCACTTAATTTGGCACTTCTATTTATCAATATTACACTTGTAATACATAGTAAGTAATACGTATTCTTGCTCGGACTCTTGCAGTGATAATGCCCCATGTATGAAAACCGAAAAATGGACTTGCTCCAGAACGGCCGCATGCATGCAGTTTTTCTTTCTTTCTAGAAATCAGTTACTTGCCACTCATGAATCAGTATGTCTTCGTCGCCAAGATTGTAGTGATTGTGTGTAAATAAAGAGTAGACTTAAGCATAATAATTAATTAACTATATGAATAAGTATTAATACAGAGACGAGCTGGAGCCCGGAGAGAGCACTCTCACTGGACAGTACCGACGCAACTGGCGTAACACGCAGGCGCTAATCACATGTACGCACACTCACACTTTCATACCTAGACTGAGACATCATACTGTCTGTAATATTTAAAAATTCTATAATCAAAATCAAAAGTAGTTATGGACCCACTATGACCCGTCATAACAAAATTGACCTTGACTACGTAGAGTCTCAGTGCAAGTTGCTGAGGAGGCATAGTGGGTCCGATGCTCTCTCTCACACACACACACATACCGTCGAGGATGACTCACAGTCCATCCACCGCCTGTGCATCGCATCTCTCTCTCTCTCTCTCTCTCTCTCTCTCTCTCTCTCTCTTGTTCGATTTTAGTAAGGCATTCGACACAATTTTGCCCTCTCGTCTTCTCGAGATTGATGGGCTTCTCCAGATCTGCGCTTGTGTGGATCAGCTCATACCTCTCTAACCGAGAGCAAGCTGTGATTACTAACGTTTCTGGTGAGTCAGGTTGGCTCACCACCAATCTGGGCGTTCCATAGGGCTCAGTGCTGGGGCCCTTGTTGTTTTGCCTCTACATTAACGATATACGTGACGTTCTCTATCCTGTGGGCGTCCAGAATATTCTCTACGCGGATGACTTACAAATGTATACTCAGGTTTCACGAGAGTGTGTGCATGGGGGGATAGAGACGCGTCAGCGGGCTGCGATGGCCGTGGTAACGTGGGCGCATGACGCGTCACTCAGGCTCTATGTTGGAAAAACTAAAGCCATTTTGTTTGGCAATAATCGATTTGTTTCGAACTTTTATGATGTTGCGTGTCCCAGCATTGACCTGGATGGCGGTATCACCGTGCCGTTCTCGCGCACGGTTACCAGTCTTGGTGTTGTTCTAGATGCGACGCTTTCTTGGAGGCCACATGTCGACTCGATATCTAAAAAATTTAATAGAATCTTGTATAGTCTTCGATTGTTCCGTCAGTACACCACCGAGACTCTGCGCAAAAGGCTTCCTGAGGCGTTGCTGTTCCCTCATATAGACTACTGCTCTGTTGTTTTTCTGGATGCCTCGCAGGAGCTGAGAAACAGACTTCAAGTTCTACAGAACTCCTATGTTAGATACGTGATGGGCTTGAGGAGGGATGATCATGTCTCTCCCCACAGAACTGCTCTGGGCTGGATACGCACTGATACAAGGAGGCATTATTTCATGACTGCACTGATTTACAAAATCGTGCGTATGAATTCAACAGACTATCTGCAGTGTCTCTTCTCCAGATATGTGCCCAGGGGTCCTGTTACGGGGGAGACTAAAGAACTCGCACTCCCCTTGATGCGCACCGAAACGGGCAAGCGATCGTTCCAGGTCCAAGGTGCGCATCTTTGGAATTCCCTGCCTGCTGAGATCCGCTTTATTCATTCGCTCGGCAAGTTCAAATCAGCAGTGAAAAAGCACCTACTTAATTTAGACTGATAAGTACATTTATGCCGAGGGGCGTTGCTGAATGTTAATTTATTCTGTGGCGTCCCATATACTTCATTTTTAACCGTATTCGTGTATTTATTGGCATGAATGTACGAGTGAATGGTCATTTATGTGGCTGTGAATGGCTTTGTATTGTCCTCTTTTATCTTTTATTTTTATTTTTTATTTTTATTTTTACCTTTTGACTGATGGATATTAGAGTGAATTTTACGAATTTTATTTTGTATTTATAAGCTGTAACTGTGATATCACTTACGTATTTTGACTTACTGTATCAGTATTATTTAATTTGTAATTGACTGTGTTATCCAATTATTTAGTGCAATATTTAGTGCAATATTGTACCACCAAGTTTTTTATTAGCATTATGTTAACAT
>UELU01102473.1:4867-20246 GCA_900490025.1 Megastigmus dorsalis | reverse complement strand
GAACGATTTGGATAATCTCTATAATAACAGCGGTTGCGATTATAATTGCGTTAGCGTTTAATATAGTGTTAGGGTATGTTAGGGTATATAAAGTAGGCGAACGAGAAATATGTTATATGTTACAGAGAAGTTATTAATATGCGATAAAATTAAATGTTTGGAATTATTAAAAACTCTACAACACCTCAGAATTATATCTCATCATGTAAATGTTTAAAAGTAGTTAAAAAAAGAAGTCAGATCAAACTTCTAAAATAACTCTCTTTAAATAAATATTTATTTTATAGGCTCTCTCGAAAAAAAAAAATATTAATACAGAAAAAGTTAAAAATTACTATAATATATGGTAAATTTTCATAACATACGTATTATTATTTACTTTACTCTGATTTTACTATGTTTTCTAGCAATTTTTACTAGAGGTCAAGTCTGTCTCCATTTTCGTATACCAACATAGTAATTTTTCTAGAATTTTATTGTACTTATTCATGAAACATTTTTCTCCGTGCATTTATCAATTTAGACACTAATTCAAGAACAGAATCTAATATTCAGAGCATTGACATTGACAATTCAATTATTACTATATTAAGTGAAGAAAATACAAATGTAATGTATGAGCCAATATTCAAAGAAATGAAAAAGGTGAATGAGCCAATAATAGAAGTAATAAATGGACCAGTATTCGAAGCTATTAGTAATCCTAATGAAGCAGCTGAGTTACAAAACGATGAAATATTAACATGCGAAATATTAACATGCGATGGATCAAGTGCTGATGTTAGTTTAAATAAAGAGAAACTGCAAGATGTACAACTTATTTCTAGTAATTGCACTAATTCTGAAAATACTTAAGCAGGTGTGTAAAAATTTCTCAGTAAGTATTTATTATTTATATCATTTAAAAATACATGTATATACTTATATTAATACCTTTTTAAATAGGAGCTGCTAAATCAATAGAAGAACTGCAAAATAATGTAGATGAATTCAAAGAAAATACTATGGCTACTGCTTATCAAAGTACTGATCCATTCTCAAAGGTTTTTACATTACCGATGGAATATTTATCTAAAAAAAACGAACTAAAGTAGTAGCCTCTAAGAAGCCTAAATTACCCTCAGCTGCTAGCTCAGATGACTGGTGGAAGCATCACATGGAGAAAGAAAGGCAAAAAAAGGAAAAAGAAGAACAGAAATTATTAGTGAAACAGCTTCAAGAAGAGAAAAAGAAATCTGAAGAAGAGAAAAAAAAAGATACAAGAACAAATAAAAATAATGCAAAAGAAAATCAAACAAAAAAAATAGATTTCAATAGTTTTTATTAATAATTTTATAAAAAGTCAAAATTTTATTAAGAATATTTATATAAAATTCGTTATATTGTAAACAAATATATGTAAAGAGTTAAAAATAATTTAATAAATTGTTAATGTTCTCGAATGGTATTGTTTTTCTATGTTCCATTAATGGGGACCTATGTCGGGAGACAATGCGGACATACGGGTTTGCATTGTCTTATAAACCCGGGCACTAAAATTTTATCAAATTTTTATGTATAAAATTATTTTTTTATATTACATTTCTATTTTACGAGCCATGTCTAGCGTAGAAAGCCTAATGTTACTTTTATATGCCAATTTATTACCATATTAGTCGCGATTATTCTATTTAAAATCACATAATTTATCATGTCGTCTCTATCAACTGTCTCACAATACGGTCTTTTACCTTACCTGCAGCAAGTAGTCGATTCCCGGGCAAATACTCGATTTCAGTAGAGTGAAATTCTAAACACTCTATTTACAGGCACAGAAACATAAATGCAGGGCTAGTTTGGTCTACCAACTCGGAAAATTGCCCTGATCAAGGTCTAGGGTAGATAGAACCAAAGTAACAGCAGCTAGTAGTGGATTCTCGCCTAAATACTCGATTTCAACAGAGGGAAATTCTAAACACTCTATTTACAGGCAGAGAAACATAAACTCAGGGCTAGTTTGGTCTACCAACTCTGAAAATGACCCTGATCAAGGTCTAGCATAGACAGAACCAAAATACCAGCAGCTAGTAGTCGATTCTTGTCTAAATACACGATTTCAGCAGAGTGAAATTCTAAACACTCTATTGACAGGCATAGAAACATAAACGCAGGGCTAGTTTGGTCTACCAACGCTGAAAATTACCCTGGTCAAGGTCTAGGTTAGGGAGAACCAAAGTACGAGGAGCTAGTAGTGGATTTTCGGCTAAATACTTGATTTCAGCATAGTGAAATTTCAAATACTCTATTTACTGGCACAGAAACATAAAAACAGGCCTAGTTTAGTCTACCAACTCTGACAATTACTCTGATCAAGGTGTAGAATCGGTAGAACCAAAGTACCATCAGCTAATATTTTGATTTTCGTCATAATTTTGAAGATATTCGCAAAATTATATTGATTTTGTACATTAGCGTAAATCGTACAATAGCATATATGCTGAAAAAGTATACGTACAGATGAATAAAAATAAAAGTTTAATGTGTCATTTCGAACAAGACAGAGTTCGTATAGGCGCCGCGAGCCGCTTCGAAAACTTAATCAGTCTATATTTTTCCCTTCGGCTGGTATCATTGTCGGAATTCACGGAGAAAAGCCCGAAAAAAAAAAACAAGAAACAAAAAAGTCATTTCCGTCAAGACTACCACTGTGTATATTTTAAAATATTTTTAGTATACTATCACTTCGAGTACCAAATCGCACTTTTTGTCTCTGTCCCTCTTATCTTTTTTCCGAATTTTTAGTTGACACTTTTCAAATTTCTTCATAAGAAAGAAAATGTGTCCTCGAATCCGAGTGCAAAGAATAAAAAAGGTCGTATTTCATGCTAATTTTCTTAAAATAAGACCTTGAAATAAAGCGTAAAAAATCGGCAGATAATGGCACCTCCTAGGGTACATCAAATATTTTGAAATTTTAAATCAAATATTTTGAAATCCATAAATCGTAAATTAAGAGTCCCATATGGATATTCTTGTCCGTTTGAGAACACAAAACCAGGGGAGTAAGATCTGTTAGTCAAAAATTTAAGAATTTTTCGTTCACTCTTTGGGTTAAAACTCAATCTAGTTATTCGATTTTCAATTCCGAAACTGAAATACGTGGGTAATAAAGTGTTAAATATGTTTGTCAGCAATGCTTATGAATATATCAAAATATTATCTCGTATAGAATACTAACGGACATTTACAGGGCTTTGTCATAGTGAACGCAACTTGAACGTCCACGTTCTATTCAAACGTTGACTAGAAAACGTTCACCATAAAAAATTTACAATAAATTTCAAACAATCTAATAAAATATATTTTAATAGATTTCATATAAACAAAAAAATAATTAAGTAATAATTAGACGTGCATGGTTCGTAAACTGCAATGTCAAGCATCTGCACTACTAGGTAGTTCGGATATTCCATATTCTATAACCTTCGTAAAAGAGAACATCTGGGTTTATACGTTACTCGTAAATTCTGAGTTAAATTTTCAAAATTTGCAGCAGAAACCTTTATGACGAAGTTAATTATAAATTAATTAATTATTTTTCCACTTTTGAAAAAATAATTATGTCGGTTCGTACTCTACTTATAATCGGTTCTTGAGAAAAAATAATAACGCAATGCTGAAAATATTCATCTAACGCCATCTATTATACTCCATCTCAATTGGCGATATCAACAAAATGACAAAACTCCGTATAGCCGGTAATCTTCATAACCTTAAAAACCCTTTTTCCGAGATCATTGGAGTGAAGTTGCCGCACTCTGCTCGCGGCTCGGTAACGTGACGACAACGAACCCAACTGGAACGGTCATTCAAGACCCGTAATTTCGGCAACGAAGATGAATAATCAATATTTCTAATATTTATTACGAAAGGATAAAAAGATTATCGCTAACCAAAAACGACTATTTCGACTTATTTTTATCCCGTCTACAAGAATATGGCAGAAATATTAAAGAAAGCATTTATTTCAGAAAATAAATTTTTTATCTTTTGAACCAAAAATTTGACATTAATTCTGGCTATACCATTGAATTCTTATTGCAACTTAACATCGAATGAGACCTGCTGCACATTTATTTTACTATCCAGTTCCAAATAAACTTAAGTCAAAAGTGGTGCGTGCTAAGTGTGTCACGCGCTATACGTATGCAACATTAAGTATTCAAATATTTCTTGGGTTTATTTGTTTAAAAAATATGATAATAAAATTTAAAAACAAATTTTTTTTTATTAATATGATGACATTTTTATGCGCCTTTTTTTAGAAATTGAGAGATTCTTTAAAATTCACTGTCGAGAGAGACAACGACTGTATAAGTTTTTTAGACCTTAAACTAATTAGAACTGATGTTAATAATATTATTGTAAAGTGCTACAGGAAACACACAGCTTCGGGTAGATATATAAACTTTTTTTTTTCATTTTCATCACCTGCAAGCTCAAAACATTACCATAATTTTCGATAAAGCCATTTGCCTCACACACTACAGTTATCATAGACAAAATTTAAACATTGTAAAAAAATATTTAAGGCTTAAGGATTTTACTGTTGTATTCATTAATACATACATAGGTAAAATGATAGAAAAAAATCACTAATTATTCACTGACGGTAGCTCCACCTCCCAAGATGATGAATTGATTTTCATAAGACCAAAAATTATTTTACCTTTTGTCAAACATGTATCAGACAGGATTAATTTTATTCTACGAATGAGTAATTACATTAATGTTAATCATTAAGTTAGGCAAAGATAGTATTAATAAATTGGATATTTAAAATATTGTTTATAAGAATGATGGTTGTGATTGCAATGCAACTTACATTAGCACTAGCAAAAGAAAATTAAGTATACGTGTCGTATAACATAAAAAGGATGTTGAAAATTTAAATGACAGATCGGCTTTGGCGAAGCTTGTGTATGAGGCCGAGCATTGGATTAATTTTAATATTGTTAATATTTTGGACAGAGAAAAACACTGGAAAAACGTGAACTTTCAAGAATACTTAACATGTGCTTCCACGATGACACTTTGAATCGTATACAACACACTCAATTCCTAAAAAAGTAAGGTAAGGAATTTATTAAATTAGTAAAAAAATTGGTTTATATATTCTACCCTATAATTGTTAGTTAGATATTTTTTAAACAAATAAATCCAAGAAATATTTGAACACTTAATGTTCTATACGTATATATTAATAAAAATATGCCTTAGTTATAACAAATTTTCAAATTATTTATATTAATATCATTTTCAATAAGTTTGATTAGGCATCATAAAGTTTTATAACAATTGCAGTGTTGTTCAAAATTTTCTTAACAATCTTTATCAACTGAATGAAAGCTGACTGAGTGATTGAGAGAATAATGTAGAATATGAAGTGGAAGTATTTTCTGAGACTTTCTTAGGGTCTTCTACAACGACAGGATTTCGGTAATAGAATAAACTAAAATCCCACAATCTCCCACGCCAAAATGAAACGCCTGCAGCGCCCGCTTTTTATTAGAACACTGTTTTTATAAAAGACTCGTATGTTACCGTTAACCGTACGAAACTAGAGAAATAATCTCATTCTAGAACTGACTTAATAGATCCAGAAAGCACTCTTATACAGGGCGTTCGGAAATTGACCGAATATAAGGGTACTACGAGATAGAGGAGGAAATTCTAAGACATACCTAACGATTGGACTCGATCGCACACTAATGCACCTCTACACTTAGCTTCGTCTCTTAACACATCTACAAGTACAAGCGATTAGCTTTCTCCCTCTCCGTTACCTCAATACAATATATTATAATACCCCTTCCTTATGCTTTTGATTTTGAATTTTATTTTACACTGAGACCATGGATCAGTCCAGTGTGAGATGCCGAAAAGGTCTCACTGAATATGTGCGTCAAAATCGGTAAACAAAGTGAGCTCTACATAGGGTTTATAGTCCATTCTTTTAATTTACTTTGAATTTAGTTTTTAATATAAAATCAACAATTTTAATTTTTAACACTTTTAGACATAGCTTGGATAGTTATAATTAGTAACAGGATGTTTACTTATGTAAAGTATATGACATAATACTTTTGGGTACGATTGAGTAAATAAAAAATTAATCCACAACGTTTTCCATATTATTCCTTAAAGATGATTCAATGTTTTAAATTCTAGACAGTTTTTTGGCAAAATGAACCTCTGTTACGATAGCTCGGTAGGAAGAGCGATGAGACCATAATCCAAAGGATCGGGGTTCGGGTTCGAGCCAAAACTTCCTTTGATGGACACAAGCACATTTACTCTGTTTACTAATACACTGTAGATCTCTATCCCTGATTAGCACCAAGTGGGAGCATAAGTTGGGTTAAAAAAAAATTTAAAAGATCATAATAAACGTTTCCTTCACATACTAATTAATATGGTCAACTGACATATTTTTTTTTAAAACATTTTTTTATTCAAATAAAATTTATCATCAAAGTGCCTAGAAGCCAAAAAATGCGTTTAGGACTGTATGATTCCTTTTTAAATTTATAATATTGGTGATTTCTGAAAGTTTTTGGTGGGAAAATTTACTTTGGTAGTTCGCATATACGTAACTCATAAATTCTCTTTCTAATAATTATAAAATTTTTTTACTTATTGTAAATAAGTTTTGTCTTATTTTATATAATATTTTAATCGCTTTAACACGTTCGCATATTCATCCAACATTCAGTTTATTAATAGGGTGAAAAATATGTATAATTCTTACATCATCAGCAGTGGCTAACAGTTTACGTCTATGAAAACGAGGACTGCCCAGGAAAGAGTTTTTTATAGTATTCAATCTTGACCTCCAATGATGTGTAGATGAACTTGTTGCAATATGCGGGCACGTGGACATCTCTTCCATATTCAAAACTAAAATCAGAAGTTTTAATTTATTTTTTTAATATTAAATATTATTATTATGAGTTACACATGATATTATGCATTAATCAATACAGACCATAATTCAAAGTTCCATAAAAATATTAGATTTATCCTCAAATAATGAAGAAGATTAATTGAAATATAAATAAAAATTATTCGGTATCTCACCGTCTGTACAGAATAAACAATTTGATAACTACTGTAGCAAATACAATATCATTGCTTTTAACAATTTTGTCTTAACCCATTAACGACCAAGACCCCGAATTTTCAACATCTTTTTCAAGGTCTTTTTCAACTAAAAAAAAGGTTTGAAAAAATTTTAAAAAGATCATTTCCGACGTATTTTGAGCTGTTCTTTCGAATAGTTATACCGATTTTTTGTTAAAATACTCCTGCAAAAAATATGGCGTGTTTTTCACGAAAAAAAATTTGAAAATTTTCAACTTTATGAATTTTTTTTATAAGGAAAATGCAATGACAATAATTCAAAATACTGCAAAAAAATGCAATCGATGTTCAAATTTTAAGGGAAAATTTTTTTCATAATTCTGAAATATTTTTAACCTCTTCAAAATGGCCATATTTCGCAAAATCCCAAAAAACTCAAAATTTAATAAGCAATTTTTCAGACAACTTCTTAGACGGCTCTTTTACAACTAAAAAGAAGGTTTTGAAAAGTTTTGGAAAGATCTTATCCAACGTATTTTGACCTGTTCTTTTGAATCGTCAGACTTATTTTTTGCTAAAACACTCTTGAAAAAAAAATATGGCGTATTTTTCACGAAAATGTGAAAAAATTTAGAAATTTTCAACTTTTGAATTTTTTTCATAATGAAAACGCAATGGCAATAATTCAAATCACTGCAAAAACCTATTCAACAGCTAAGTAGAAATTTGTGTTTCATTTTACTCTTAGCATGACCCAGAGACAACGACGTGGACGTGGTAAAATTATGTCTGCTTTGGGGTGATTGATTATAGTGAGTCCCCTCGCCTCTCACTGTCCGGGGCGCTTGATTATAGTGAGTCCCCTCGTCTCTCACTGACACTTTGTAATTCAGTGCCATCTCCACATGCATTCAAAATAATTACTGAATTCACGATTGTAGTCTGTATCAAACGAATAAAAACTACTCATGTCAATTTTTTGGATCGTATGCTCGGCATAACATTATTACAGTGTCCATCATGCAAATCTACTCCACCCATGAAACGATTGTAAATATGGAATGCTTGCGGGAATTGTATATCTATTTTAGTTTTTGCAGTAGCACAATATCTTTTTGTAGGTAGTGAAGGAGTCACTCCAGCAGCTGTAGATACAACCGATACTAATTTTGACTCCATAACAGTTACATAGTTTATTCTACTATTAATATCATAGTTCACTGCATATGTCCCCCTTTGAGATTTTTTATTGATGATATTCTTTTCTCTAATCCGATTCTCTCTAATAGTACCAGTACATTTCAATGACAGTTTATTCAAATGTACAACGAGATCTCAATTGTTAAAAAAATTGTCAAAATAAAGATGGTATAAAGGAATTTTTCCGACGGCTGTCTTTGCAAAAAACGGCTGAAGTAAATTGAACACTACACGAGAACCCAATGCGCACTTACCTAATTTATCACCAACTGGTGAATTTTTCCCACAATATTGGTCGAAATTCAATAAGTATCCACGAGCTGTGCAAAGCCCCCAAAATTTGAGCCTAAAGCGTACTGGTTTTCCGCAGATAAACTGCTTCAATGATGTTCTTGCATAAGATTTAGCCATCATCTCGTCAATTGGCAATACAGTTTGCCAAATACCAAAAGGAGGATGCCCACGAAAAACATTGTAAATATATCTATATCTATTGAAAATTGATATATATAGATATATTTCCAATGCTAATTACGAAATTTTATAGGCTCACAACTATTTTTCCCTGCGTTTCCCTGAAAAATTTCCTCTTGCAAATGAATAATCAAGATAATAACTAAATGTTATGATATGAATTTTACGTTCCCTGAGGTTCCCACACATATGGGCATCCTTCTTTAAAATATTTTTCTGAACTATTTTCATGGTTCGACGAACACGCCATGCTTTATAATTCGAATCATTCTCAGTCGCTTTCGCGTATTTCAAATTTTTTTTTATAGTTTTAAAGTTCTTACGGGACATTGCCGAAGAAACTACTGGACATGATAAAAAAGTATCTGTTGACCAGTAGTCTCTTTGTGATTTTCAAGTGTTGAAAGAACTGAACATGACAATTCCAGGTTGAACCATTTTCTCGACAAGCATCAATAATGTACTTTTTTATCTCGGTTGAAAAAAAAGTTTTAAATAATTGATTTGGTACACTTTTGAGAATTTTTCTTTTCAAATGATCAGGCAAAAGCATTTCGTTTTAATATTTATCAGAATATATTTTTTCACTATCTACCCAATGGAAAATATGATTTTTTTCTCACTTAGCTTGGTCTACTCGATAATTTTTTTTAGCTTTATGATACGTGATGTTTGGTAGTTCTTCAACAGTGTCATCATTAGAATCCGAATCAACTGAACAACCAGAGTTATCTGGATTTGGTATTTCCACTGATTCATTTTCGTCAGAAGTAAACTGTTCGTCTTCGGATTCAGAAATGGTCTGATCGCTTTCGTGACATTTTGAAAATAAAATTCCATTCACAGTATAGAAATATTCAATGTACAATAAAACGTATACACCAAAAAATACGCAACTAAATATAAAATGTCGCAATATTCGTTATGTGAGCAAAATAATTACAAAAAAGGTAAGCGATTTTTCAGTGAAAACTTTTACAAACGTATACAGCATACATATGACTTGATGAAAATGGATATTATATTTGTATATTAATGTCAAAATTTGAAAATATCTAAATTTTTTCACTTTTAATCGTGAAAAACACACCATTTTTTTCAAGAGTATTTTAGCAAAAAATAAGTCTCACCATTTGAAAGAACAGGTCAAAATACGCCGGATAAGATCCGAGCGAAATTTTTCAAAACCTTCTTTTTAGTTGTAACAGAGCCCTCTAAGAAGTTGCCTGAAAAATTGCTTATTAAATTTTGAGTTTTTGGGATTTTGCGAAATATGGCCATTTTGAAGTGGTTAAAAATATTTTAGAATCATGAAAAAAAATTTCCCGTAATATTTGAACATCGATCGCACTTATTTGCAGTATTTTGAATTATTTTCATTGCATTTTCCTTATAAAAAAAATTCATAAAGTTTAAAATTTCCAAATTTTTTAACTTTTTTTCGTGAAAAACACACCATATTTTTTTTACAGGAGTATTTTAACAAAAAATCGGTATGACCATTCGAAAAAACAGATCAAAATACGTCGGATATGATCTTTTTCAAATTTTTTCAAAGCTTTTTTAGTTAAAAAAACCCTTAAAAAAATTGTTGAAAATTAGATGTCTTGGTCATTAATGAGTTAAAGTGCAAATATCTACTGAAAATAATTCAGGTGACAAATTTATCACCGGATTTATAACTAAATTTTTTAAGGAAATTTTTTTGTAAAGGTCTAACGCATAAAATAATCAAAATAGGCTTAACCTTATTCCTATTGGAAAAATACTATCTTGGAATGCAGGAAAAATGAAAATTTTCCATTAAGTCTCATAATCGTAAACTAAAAACTGAATTTGCAAGACATAGAATGTTCTTTATAATAATATCTGTCAATTGCTAACCAATTTTAAGAATTCAAAAGGCAAATGAAAGATATTAAAAATTACTTTGATAATTCCTATGGCGAAATTTGAATCCAGTTCAGTCCCAATTAGTTCCGCTTCAGTTTTGGACGATTCCGGTGTTTTCCTGTTTACAGGTCAGTTTCAATCAGTTATGCGATCTTCAGTATCGGTCAGTTCCAGTTCAGTTATGGTTCAGTTTTGGCCAATTTAGATCGGTTTCAGTTTGGTTCAGGTCAATTCCAGTGTATTCCAGTGCAGTTCCAATGAGCTCAGCTACAGTTACAGTCAATTCCAGCATTGTCACGTTTGGCTCCGATCGGTTCCAGTACGATTTAGGTCAGTTCTGCGTCATTCCGGTCAGTATCAATCAATTTTCAGGTTAGTTCCGGTATGTCGCAGTCTGTTCCAACCTGTTACAGTTAAGTTACGGTCAGTTTCGGTTCTGTTTGGGTTGGTTCCGAAACAGTGCCGTACCGGTTCCGGTCAATCCCAAATCAGTTTTTGTTCAATGCCGTTCAATTCCGGTCAGTTCCAGTCTAGTTCTGGACAATTACCATTCAGTTCCAGTTCAGTTCCGGTCAGTTTTAGTCAATCCTAGTCAGATCCTATCCTGTTTGGGTCTGATCAGATCTATTCCAGTTCGGTTTCGGTCAGACCTGGTCTGTTTTAGTGCCGTTCTGCTGCAGCTCCGGTCAGTTCCTGTTCAGTTCCGCTTCGGTTCCGGTCAGGTCAAGTTCGGATCCGGCCTGTTCCTGTCAATTGCGGTTAACTTCCGGTTCAGTTCTCGTCAATTCTATTTCGGTTTCGGTCTCCCAGTTCGGCTTCAGTCAGTTTAGGTTTAGCTCCGTTTCAGTTCCGGTCACTTCCGAACTGTACCACTTAATTCAGGTCAGATCTGGTTCAGGTCCTGTCAGTTTTGGTTCAGTTCCATTCACTTCCAATCTCTTCCATTTAAGTTCCAGTCAGTTGCGGTCAGGGCCGGTATCAGTTTCGATCAGGTCAAGTACAGTTCCGATCAGTTCCGGTTCAGTTTTGGTCTATTTCATTCAATTCCTGTTTGGTTCCAATCTGTTTCAGTTTTGTTTCGGTCAGTCCAGGTCAGTTTCTTTTCAGTTTTGGTCAGTTCGTATCTGTTCCAGACAGGTTCCGAACATTTTAGTGTCGGTCACAGATATTTCCGGTTCAGTTCCAGCACAGTTCTGGGTGTGGTACGGTCATTTACGTTTCGGTTCCGCTGCAGTTCCCAACTAGCTTAGGTCAGGTCTAACCTATTCCAGCTCGGTTACAGTCATTTCCGTTTCAGTTTCCGTTCAGTTTCGGTCAGTTCCGGTTTATTCGAGTTCGGCTCTAGCGAGTTCCAGGCTGTTCGAGTTCGGTTCAGGTAAGTTTCTGTCAGTTCTGGTCAGTACCCTATAATTCTGGTCAACTCCAGTCTATTTCAGTCAAATTCAGTTATGGTCAATTCAAGGTCTATTACGATCTGACCAGTTCTGTTCTTGTCAGTTTTGGTCAGTTTTGACCAGTTCTGGTTCGGTTGGGGTCAGGTCAAGTACAGTTTCTTTCACTCCCGCTTGAGTTCCAGTTAGTTCCGGTTGAGTTTTAAGCTTCGCGGCCATCGCCGCACGGCAGAGGTACCGATGGTGCGAGCTGGATCACCAGGAAGCTATCACCCGGCTAGACCAGCCGATGATCGCCTCAACACCTATCTGAAGGCTACGTTAGGCGATGCCGACTCACCTAAAGGCAGTCAACCGCAGCCAGACGCAGCCGCTTAATCAGAAAGCCGGCATTGTGTAGGAGAAACAGCATCGTTGAGACTTTACCGAGGGGCCGACTACGCAGTGTCCTAAACACACCCAGAAACTCTCTGAATGTATATCTCACGCGGTTATTAGCAAGGTCGTTGTAATAAAATACGTCATTTGACAATACATGCGCTTTGTGGTCGTTAGCTCCAGTGGGAGTTCTGTAGAATGATAATGCTATCATAACAATAAATACCACTAAGCGGTTCTAGCATTCAATTAATTTCTGTCTCTCTTTGAGCGCCTTGGACCAAATATTACGGTCAAACGCTCCCGGTAAAGAACCGTATACGATGCAGTGACGGAAAGGTGATTATCGGGAGTTACAAAACAAATTTCTGTCATCAGGAAATTTAATTTCAAGCGTTATGATAGATGTATGTATGTGTGTATGTATATATGTATGAAAACATGTTCCACGATTATCTCGAAGAGATTTTGACCGATATTACTGAAGTTTGCACAGATTACACGTCTGGTCATAAAAATCTGACAGAATCATAAGCAACCTAATCCGTCATATGTTGACTGAATGTCTAAAAAATAACTAAAAAATATCGACTTTACGCAAAAGCACAAAAAGAAAATCTTAAGGAACACAAAAAATACACCTTTTTTGTATAGTAAGCTTTTCTCTAAAACTAAGTGCTATCAAAATGAACATATCAGAACACTTAAATTATCTCAAAATTACCCTTTCATGGGCATTAACATAAAAAATATTAATTTATCATAAAAGTGTTACATGTAAGAGTTGTAGGTCACAAAGAAACAAAACTTTTTTTCTGTTTAACATTATTTTCTAGGAAGGATTCGTTTTAAGGAAACAGTAACAAAACGGTTAAATACGCTTAAATTAGCTAAAAGTAACCCCTTCTTGGCGTCTAACAATAAAAATATAAATTTCTCATAAAAGCGTTAAATGTGTGAACTTAAAAATATTAGTTCTTCATGAAAATATAGTTGTATCATTTGTGAAGATCCTGAAGAAAGCAGAACAATGATGATAAGGTGGTTGCGCATCAAGTAGAACAATTAGGCGGTGCTACTATGTATCACCATCGCTTAAAAAACTGGTCAAAATACTTAAATAGAGTAGCTATAAGAAACCAAACATAAATAACACAGACTGTCAAAAAAAAAAATGAATTTGAATGTACACCGACAAAATCATGGTATACTTATGTATTTTTTCCTGCTGAATCGTAACTCAAAAATCAGTTAAATCATACCACGTCAAATTCAAGGGCATTGGAAGGTCAAATCGCGAAAAAAATTCGGAAGTAGAAGAGAAAAGTGTAAATACATATTTTTTGGGTTATTTAATGCAAATCTGAGGTCAGTTTGACCATATCACATCCGGTTCAAGGGCATTTCAAGATCACATTACGAAAAAATTTCGTACATACGGGAGTATTGGTTTCGTAATTGGTAAATATCATAATCAGAAGATTAGCGTAAGGTATGCCATTAGGCCCAATGTAGTAAAGACCTCATGGTAATATTGTCAGGAATCACAAAGCTCATGATATTCTGCTTTTCCTTATTCTTTTGTCTTCAAATGACTTGGTAGCAGATTTTGCTGTTTCTTCTTTTCATCCTCAATACTTTTTATTTTTAACATCCAACAGAAGTACGCCGTTATATTTATATCCCATCGAATGGAGAAAGTGTAGCTTGTAATTCATCAAGCAACCCAATCGTTTGTAATTTTGAAGCAAGCCGTCAACTGATTTCCTGTAGTTATCGCTCTTGTGATTATCAGATTTCACAAATTTTCCATATTTCCTATACAGATATTTGAGCCAAATAAGAATAATATCATTAAGAAGCCATTAGTAGAGCAGTGAAAGGTTCTCCTTCCTCCCCTCCATATCAAACTTAGTTTGATGAAACAATCGTGAAAGAGTTGAATAAAGAAGGTGAATGTTTCTCGTATTTGGAAACGAAATTTCCAGGAACATCAATTCCTACATTCAATTTATTTTTTTTTGGGGACCTGTGTAATTATTAGTAACTTATCATATCAGTCGCTTAAGATCTTTGTTTCTAATAACACTATAGTAAATTTTGTTGAGAAGTTTATAAATCAAATGAAATTTTAGATATCAAATCAGTAATTGTGTTTATTGATATTTTTCAAAATAAAATTACAGTAAGTCAAATTCTAAATAAATACTCTTCAGCTGAGAAAAAATAAAAGAATAAGAAATGTAACTAATCGTACTTTACAACTGATATTAAATTTAGAGGTTCTATGCGAAAACAGAGTTTCAAAGTTTTATTTGCTCATATCTCCCCTTACGAAAATCGGCTGCCGCGGTGGCTGCAGTTTTATTGCGAAAAAAAAACTACCCAGTACCAGTTGTACTAGAATAGAATTCATGGCTAAGGATAACATCCGGTACAAGTAAAAAAATAATCGGAAACAATAAAATATTAAAATTACCACACCTTATACACAATCATCATTCATCTAAATCACACAGTAACGTAACAAAAGAGAACAGAGAAATAGAGTCGGTGAAACGGAATCATTTTTCACGATCATTAATAACTCTTTAAGGTGTTTTCCTCTTTTTTCATTCGCTTTATTGAATTCTGCACCACAAGCTGCATCAAAAATTTTTCCAGTTTTGAGTTACCTCCAAATCCATCATATACAATTGAAGAATCTTTGGCTCGAGAATTATGAAATAATAAATTTTTCAATTAATTACACCCTTAGACTATCTTCTATATATCTTTTATGTATAGTTTCTATAAGTATTTTATATTGTTTTATAAATTATATCTACCTTTAACACTGTATCTGATTTCTTAGATGAAATCATGGTTCAAATCAGCTGATTATCACCTGAAAATCATACAAAATCAAACAACTTATATAG
>UELU01102470.1:0-11381 GCA_900490025.1 Megastigmus dorsalis | reverse complement strand
GAGCTCGGTCGCTGAGTAATTTTTCTCTGCCTTTGTAAGGGTTTTGCTTGCGTAGGCTATAACGCGTTCGTCTGCGCCTTCTCCTTGTGTTAATGCTACGCCAAGCTCGGCTTTACTTGCGTCGGTTTGGAGTGTGAACGTTTGGTTCCAATCTGGGCATGCGAGTATCGGTGCTTCCGTCATTTGTTCTTTTAATTTTTCGAAGGCTTGCTGTTGGCTATCCTCCCATTTCCATTTCTCTTTCTTCTTTAATAATGTGTTTAGGGGGGCTGATAATGTTGAAGCGTCCTTTATGAAGCGTCGATACCATGAGGTCAATCCTAGAAAACGTCGGAGTTGCTTGACTGTCGTTGGTGGTTCGAGGTTTTTAATGGCAGCTATTTTATCGGGGTCTGTTCGGAGACCATTCGTTATCGATGACGTGTCCCAAATATTTTAAGCTGCGTCTTGCGAAGTGACATTTATCCCAATTCGGTATTAGGTTGGCAGTTCTTAGCCGGCCCAGGACTTTTGCCAGTAATGACATGTGTTGCTCGAACGTTTCGGAGATAATGACTATGCCGTCTAGGTATGCCAGCGTATTTGTTGCCATGTCTGGCGTGATAACTTGGTCTATAAGTCTCTGGAAGGTAAACGGTGCGGAGTGTAATCCAAATGGCATGACTGTAAATTCGAAAGAGCCTCTGCCTGGTATAGTGAATGCTGTTATTTTACGGCTGTCTTTGTCTAGGGCTACCTGCCAATATCCGTTCTTGAGGTCAATGGTGGAGATGTATTTTGCCCCACGTAGCTTGTTCAGCGCCGCATTGATTTGCGGTATTGGGTAAGCTGTCTTTTCGGAAACGTCGTTGACCTTCCGGAAGTCGATGCAAAATCGGGGTTTGCCGTCTTTTTTACTAGCTATCACTACTGGGGAGCTCCATGGGCTCTCTGACGGACGTACTACCCCTTTCTTCAGCATTTTATCCAGTTCCGCGCTCATTATTTCTTGCTTGGCCGGGTTGCATGGTCTATGCCTCTGTTTTATCGGCGTTGGGTCTTTTAGGTAGATTTTGTGAATTATTAAAGGTGTTGTCCCTTTAATATGAGTGAAGAGCGCTTTCTCGGCTTTTATCAGGTTATCTAGTAGTTTTGCTTCGTCGGCTGGTAGGTCTGTCAGGCTTTGCAGCCCGTCTATTGTAAAGACGCCTGGGGTTTTATTGATTCCTGGTTTTATTTCAAATCCGTCTAGGGTTATTTTGATGTTGAGTTGTGCTAGTAGATCCATTCCTAGGAGTATATCAGCAGTTTTATTTCTCCGCTCATCGTGCCCATCAAGATGGTGTCTGTACCATCAGCCATTTCGGCTTGCCATGGTTCTGCTGTGCGCTTCCATTCGTTTGTTTTGCAGTATTGATGGACACGATTATTTATGAATGAGCTACTGGACCCGGTATCTATTAGCGCTTGGTACTTGCGGTTGCCTATTCTTACTTCGACGTAGCATCTGTGTTTTTCTTGGGCCGGTCCGGTGTTCGTCAGGCCCCTTTTTCGTTTCCCGCTTTCGGGCAAGCGCAGTCTCGGGATAATATATTATCTTTGCCACACCATGAACAAAATTTCACGAATTTGTTCTTGCAGGTAGTTCGGTCGTGGCCTCTTTGCTTACATCGCCAGCAGCATTCTTTCCGGTTATACGCCTTAGTTATAGACATTGTGACGTTTTTCGGGGCAGGCTTTGGTTCTCGGACTTCCTTGTTTATTTGCCGGAGGGTGTCTTCTAGTTCTTCTGCTCGTTGGGTAATGTCATTCGCTGAATGTATTTCGTTACGCCGTATATGCAGGCGATACTCCGCCTTCATCTAGTAATACAGTGTGTCGAGTTGGCGTTCCGAATCGTATCCTCCTCTCCGTCTCATCAGAGTTGAAACAGCGAGGGTAAATGAGCGTATGGGTTCTTTCGATCCTTGACGGCGGTCACTGATTTGTCGATCGAGGTTTCTTAATTCTCCTGGTGATAGAAAGTATGCTCGTAAGTTATCCTGGATGTTCGTCCATGACAGATTTTCCGGCTGTGTGTGATACCATAGCTGCGCGTCGCCTCTTAGTAATTCCGGTAGTCCGGTTAATAACTGTCTGTCGGTAAGTTGGTACGCTTTTTGCAGTTCCTGTACCCGCTCTAAGAAGGTGTACAGGTTATGTCCGTCGAAATGGCATCCCCATTTTCGCATCGTTTCTAGTGTTTTTATATGCGTTGGTGTAGTATTTTCTACGAAAACTAGACGTTCTGGAGGTTGGATGTTGAGGGGATTTTCTGAGGTACCAGCGTACGTATCCCTCTGTTTCGCCATTGTCTCGTCGAAATCTTTCGGGTCGACTGGTTTTTCTTCGAATTCTCGGCTGTTTTCTCTGACGAACGAGACTAAGCGTTGACGGAGCGTATCGACGTTACCTGTTGTGTCCAGTTCGTAGCTTGATAATTCCGCTATTAAATCCGGTTTCTTGAGGTTGTAGATCCAAGATACTGCGACCATCTTCCTGTTTTATAGTGTGGAGGACGAAATAAATGTTAAAATATGCGTCAGTGTACGCGGTGACTTACTTTAGAGTGTACCTAACTTCGTTCGGTGTATCGGTCTACCGGTCGTAATCGTACTAAAGAGCCGTTATAAGGAACTGTTTGGGCGCCATGTAACCGAGGGTTTTCGGGAAATCGGGAATTCAGGGTTCAGGTATCTACAAAATGATTCAGGCCCCTTGATGTTACGAAATACTATTATTTATTCAAAGAAATTAATTATATAAAAAAAAATACAAAGTAAATAGATTCAGCCCTCTAGGGAGCAACTCGGGAATCAGTCCGTGGAGAGTGTGTGAGCCTGAAAACAATGAAACGGCGTTCAATAGTACAATTACAATTATGCTAGACGTAGGAGTATCGGTATGCGTGTGTGTGTGAGTTTACATTGCTCTGCCCATGACTATCACTGACATTACAATATTAGAAGAACTACGGTCGGTGACTACGCCTGCTTCCTTCACGACGGAGCGCCGATCGTGGGGGATGCAGGGGCCGCTGGATTGAGTAACTACCGGAGCACCAAGTAGTTACTTCATCCTCTGGCACGGAACGCGTATGGGCAGGTGTGTGTGCGGGTGTCGGCCTGTCCTCTTCACGGCGGAGATCCTACCGGGGAGAGGCGCAGGTTGGCAAAGTCCGAGAGTCCGGAGCACCCGGAGTCTCTCTCGCTTCAGCCTTCTTCGGCGGTGTCGCGGGGGCGCGTAACGCGTCGCGGTCGGGTCAGGACCCTTCGTCTTGACTACGGAGCGCCAATAGTCAAGCCGAGGGGCAGGAACTCGTCATCCCCGGAGCACCAAGGAATGAGGAGGTTCGGCTCGTCACACCGTTCCCTAGAGGCTGTTCAATACTTGGAGCACCAAAGTAGAGAGCAGTCGCTTGGGTCGGAGCGCCGAACCGACTGACTGCCGAGCCGCGCGCTCGCCCTTATATACCCGCGTTTGACCGTACGGGGGCGCGCTTATCGCTGCTACGTGCGCTGGTTGCCCCGAAGTGGAGCGCGATGCTTGCGAGTATACTGCGCGAGTACGCTGGCGTGTGACGGGTTGCGGCAAATGAGGGGTGCTCGTCGCAAATTGACTTTTTAGGGTTAAGAACTTAATCAAGTAACCATTTCTCCCTTTGAAAATAGACATATGAATTTTATATTTTTTTTAAACCAACTTTATTAAAAAGATGGATGAGTTCAATAATAAAGCTTGTTTGAAATTTTGGTTGTCATTTTTCATTATACGAAAACATTTCCGTTTTCGGAATCATCCTCTTTCCGGTCCGTGGTGACGTACATCCGGCGAATTGTTTATAATATATTCATCAATGTCGCGAGAGGAGAAACATGAGGATTAAGTTGGTTACATTATATTGATGGTAGGTGGGTCCGTGAGATGTCCAATGCCGACCATCTTCGGCCCGCCTACCAGACGACTATGCATGCTGAGAAGCTGGCACGTGCGCACCGGTGAAGATCATGAGATTTCCTTTCGCTAAATTTCCGGCTGACGCTATATATAGATATACAAATACGTACAAAATGAGGGTTCAGACGCTATATATAGATGTATAAATACGTACAAAAAGAGGGTTCAGACGCTATATATAGATATAGAAATACGTACAAAAAGAGGATCAGTATTCAGACGCTATTTATAGATATACAAACACTTCAAAACTTCGATAAATATTCTCAATGTCGCCAGAAGAGAAATACCCACGAAACATGAGGATTAAGTTGGTTACACTATATTGTAGGTGGTTCGTGAGAGGTCCAATGCCGACCATCTTCGGCCAGTGTACCAGGCGGCTATACGCGCTGAGAAGGTGGCACGCGCGCAACGGTGTACCTCGTGAGAGACAACTCTCGTATAGCTGCTCTTATTGCGTTGCGCTGCTACCTCTTCACCTCGCATGGCACGCTAGTAACTCAGAGTATGATTTGGACTCTGTTTTCCTTTCGCGATGCCTTAGTTTTCGTTTTTTAAATTCATAGTTTAATGACAATGTATCGAGTGGTTCAGACGCTATATATAGATATACAAATGCGTACAAAAAGAGGATCCAACGCTGAGTGGTTCAGACGCTATATATAGATATACAAATATGTACAAATTTCTTCCCGCTACAAGTCTATTCCATGTATGCCATCAAGATATTACAATAGATTTTAAATTTCTACTTTAATTGAAAAAAGTTTCATACCAAAAAATTATTTTGTTCTTAAGTTATCGCCAATGCTAATTTTCGGGCGACTATTTCCTTTCGCTAAATTTTCGGCTGACCTTATATATAGATATACAAATACGTACAAAAAGAGGATCAGAATTCAGGCGCTATATATGGATATATAAATACGTACAAAAAGAGGATCCAAGTTACGACGCTATATATACAATAACGGGGGAATATGACTGATGAGCGTGGGAGGACTTGGTAGCTTACCCGCGTTTATAATTAGGAGGCGAAGAAGGTTAATTTTCCATTTTCACACAACAATTCATACATTCACACATTCGAACATTCACACAACACGTCACAATTTTTAAAAATCACGTTATTCACAATTTTAATGATTCTCTGCACAGGCAGAGTATATCAGGGTGCCAGGGACTGTATTTTTAGATCTGTTTTATATGATTACTCTAAACTCGAGCAGTGCCACTCGATTGATTTTAAATTTTAATCTTTATAATTTTTACACTCTGCAGAATGCAAGGTGTTTGAATGCGCGACTAGCCAGAGGCAGAGTCGCGAGGTCTAACGGTCAGAAACGTTCGAGCTGAGTTTTGGGTTGTGGAAAGACATGTACAAACACACGCAAATATATTCAATAAGAAATATAAATAAGTTCACACTCGCTAAATTGGAGGTGATCCTTAACCTTTTAATTCAATTTATTACTTAATGCGCTACCGCGCATGAGGCGTTCTGTTTAGCCCTCCGATCCTGCTAGCCTCTGTGGCTCTTCTCTTAGCTTTCTGAGCACGCGCACCATGCCCTACTATCTCCTGTGTAGAATCCAATTGCAATTCCTATTTCTCAAATAAAAATGTTGCTGTGGGTTCAATCGTACTTTTCAATGTTTCAGAATATTCTATTTAGTAATACGGTTGTGTCTGTTGTGTTTCTTAGAGATATGCATATAAATTGTTTCGATATAAGCAAAATGTCACATAACCTTACAATTTCACTTGTAGCCGTGAGAATGTTTTTTTATTTTATTGTAGAATTTCGATACACGAAGACCAGATGCACAAAATATATTTCATTTCCTATCATTTAACAAATTATGAAGTGTTTATGATAATCACTTCAAACATAAATTGAATAATTAGAATACCGGTAAGGTAGTTCGCATTTCTTAGTACGGCTTCCCCTTAATAGGCAAATAAGTAATTATAAAAGACCTCTGAGAGGCATGCTATTTTCAGTGTAACAAATAAGATATAAAGAGTGAGTCTAGCGGAATATGACAAGCCTGTCGCAGGCACGCTATTTATTTAAGTGACTCTACTATGAATTTGATTTACATGAAATATTATTTTAAATATTTGCCTTGAAGAGGCACGCAATACGTACGGATACGTGCGCGAAAAATTAATTACAAGAAAAAATACAAACGCGCGAGGACGAAGGCACTCTAGCGCTGAGTTAAAGCCACAAAGAAGGCACAAAAATTAAGAATTGAAATAAATGAAATTAATAAAAGAAACTGTAAAACCGCGTAAGTCAAATCCTACCCTTTTGTAGCTCCTGCTAGTATCGAAACGATTTTAATCAGGCATCGGGCCTGGATAAGCAAGGCAGGTATATAACAATTTTAAAATCCTACTCATTAAAGAATTTTAATAAATTAATAATTCCAAACGAACGAGCGCTGCCAACAAAAAGGCACGGGCGCTATCACTCTTCGCGAAATGAACTTTAACGCGATATAGATGATCGCAACTGTGCAACGTGGAAGAGTCCGGAGCGGATGCTGTCCGTTCGGCAGCCAGAAGAGAAGTTGCCGAGGCAAGCGTCGCCGAGCCCGTCGAGGACCGCGGCATCCTTCGCGCTTCTGTCACGTCACTCGCTGATTGGTGCGCTCTAGTTCGGCACCACATCGGAATGTTGTTGTGTCTAGCACCCTTCTCTCTTTCTTTAATGTCCTTTTCCCTTGCTGTTGTAAGCACAGGCACTGCAAGTATCTTTTGTGGAATTTTCCATAATGTTGGAATTTTAAAATATTCCAACTCGATACTGGGGCTACTATGTGCCAGCAGGCAATATTCAATGGAATTTTCCGCAGATGTACGAATTAAAATACATAGGCAAGAAGAGCGAGGCATTAGAAAGCCTATAATGCTCTCTTGCATAAAATGCAAGAAAATATTTTGGAAACCCCTTTTTTTAGATGAAAAAGGTGCTTTTAAGAGAGTTTTAAAAGAGAAAAATAATAATGACATGGAGGCAGAGGCAAAAAGAAAGATAAAAAAATAAGAATGCGTAACTTAGGCATCTGCAACATGTAGATGTTCTGAGCGACGGAGTGGCGCATCCTGGAGGTTGCAGCGGGATCTTCTGTAGGTGTCTCTTGATCCTGAAAGAGGATCCCGGCGCTCCTCGACTCGTATTTGCGTAGGCATAAAAAATAAAAATAAAAATAAATAATTGTTTTAAAGAATTAGCGGCCCAAGACGAGAGGTGGAGGGAGATCCCTTCTGGCTGCTTAATTTGCCTTTTAGGCAATTTTGTTATTTCAGTTCGTGCGATAAACGTGCGACAATCCCCCACGTAACAATACGTATACAAATACATACAAATTTCTGTATTCCCGATACAAGTCCATATTCCATGTATGTCATCCTCAAGATATTACAGGAAGAAACTAAGATAATACAAAATATAGGTAACATAGAGAATAATATATACATAATGATATATAAATTAAATAATGGAAGACGCCGAAAAAAATTGTATATTAATATAATCATATTATACACTGTGCAGGTGTGAATATCGATAATTATGTCTATGTGTGGAATTTGGTCGATGATGGAGTCTAAGTAGTGCGCTCCGTAGGTTTTCGTGTCTAGGTGTGAAATTGGATCTTCTCGATGTCTAGGTGTACAGGGTCGCCGATAATGATGTCCAGGTAATACGCTCCATAGTTTTTCATGACTAGGTGTGAAATTTGGTTGTGCAGAATGTCTACCCTAGTGGAAATAATTTTTGTGATGAAATGTGTCGAAATGTGCGAAAATATGCTAAAATGTGCCTAAATGTACGAAAATGTGCCAAAAGTGTGTCGAGGTATATACAAATGGAACATTTGGCACATATTCGCACATTTTTGCACATTTGTGCATATTCTCGTACATTTTGACACATTTTGACACAATTTAACACAGTTAGCCACAAAACAATTTCGAAGCAAGAAAATTTTTGTTGAAATTTTTGTACATTTAAACACAATTACACAATTTTTAGAACAGCTACACATAATTTAGCCCAGCTACACACATTTTAGTACCGTTATGCACATTCTTGCACAATTCGGCACATATTAGCACAATATGGAACATTTCAGTGTACTACGATATTTATCGGCTAATAATGGCACATTTAGATTCATACAGAATCGTGCCAAAATGTGCTAAAATGTGCGGTGTCCAACTGTGCTAAACTGTGTACAAATGTGTTTAAATATGCATAAATGTGTCGAAATGTGCCTAAATGTGTCAAAATGTGTACAAATGTGCAGAAACACAGGAAACTTATTTACTACTCTTAAAATAATTTCTGTGCTTAACTGTGCGAAAATGTGCCGAAATGTGCCAAAATGTGTTAAATATTCCAATTGTATATACCTGGACACATTTTTGGCTTATTTCAGCGCATTTTGCACAATTAGATTCTTAAAAGACTGTTCACAACGGCAGGGTTTTTGCGAAATGGAAGTACACAACCGCCGACCCGAATGGTGTTCGCCTGCGGCGCCCGCTTCTATTTCCGGTCACTATTATCTATTAAAACACGAAAATTTTACTAAAGGATATTGTGATACGCACCAGAATAGCCCAGAACATGACAATTCATCAATTTTTTTTCTCGGATCTCCCAGAAAGACGCATTTATCCCAGAAAGTAACAGTGCATACTAAAAATCGTCCCAGAAATACCAGAACTTGCATATTTATATATATATATACCGCGTGACACACTAAGCACGCACCATTTTGACTTAAGTTTATTCGGAACTGGATAGAAAAATAAATGTGCTGCAGGTCTCATTCGATGTTAAGTTGCGATAAGAATTCAACGCAATAGCCAGAATTAATGTAAAATTTTTGGTTCAAAAGATAAAAAATTTATTTTTCAAAATAAATGTTTTTTTTTAAATATTTCTGCCATATTCTTGTAGACGGGATAAAAGTAAGTCGAAATAGTCGTTTTTGGTTAGCGATAATCATTTTATCGTTTCGTAATAAATATTAGAAATATTGATTATTCATCGTCGTTGCCGAAATTGCGGGTCTTAAATGATCGTTCCAGTTGGGTTCGTCGTCGTCACGTTACCGAGCGGCGAGCCGAGTGCGGCAACTTCACTCCGGTCTCCGATCATCTCGGAAAAAGTGTTTTTAAGGTTACGGAGAATACCGACGATACGGAGTTTTGACATTTTGTTGATATCGCCAATTGAGATGGAGGATAATAGATGGCGTTAGATGAATATTTATAGCATTGCATTATTATTTTTTCTCGGGAACCATGCAATTATAAATAGAGTACGAACCGACATAATTATTTTTTCAAAAGTGGAAAAAAAATTAATTAATTTAAAATTAACCTCGTTATAAAGGATTCTGCTGCATATTTTGAAAATTTAACTCAGACATTACGAGCAATGTATACACCAAGATATTCTCTTATACGAAGTTTATAGAAATTGTACTTAGTAGGTGCTACATTTAAATTCTGTTCAGGCCCAAGTCGCAACAATTTGGACATACTTTTATAGAAATTAATTCTTTGATTTAAGTATTTTATTTTTATAAAATCAAGCAAACTCAAGCCTTTTAAAACATAAGCCTTTTTCACGAGTTTAACGTTAAAAAATTGAAGAAAATATTTTATTATATTATTGAAGAGATTTTTTTATTACCATTTAAACTTTTAACTTGTAAAAAATCAAGCCCTTCATACTACAAGTCAAAATTTAAATTAAATTTTTTAAATTGAGTCTATTAACAGGCACTAGAACGTAAACACAGAACTAGTTTGGTCTACCAACTCTGAAAATTATCTTGATCAAGGTCTAGGATAGATAGATCCAACGTACCAGCAGCTACTAGACGGTTCTTGGCTGAATACTCGATTTCAGTATAGTGAAATTTCCAATACACTATTAACAGGCACAAGAACATCAACACCTGGACTAGTTTGATCTACCAACTATGAAAATTATCTTGATCAAGGTCTAGGATAGATAGATCCAAAGTTCCAGCAGCTACTAGTCGATTCTTGGCTGAATACTCGATTTGAGCAGAGTGAAATTTCAAATACTCTATGTACAGGCAGTAGAACGTAAACACAGGGCTAGATTTCAACATAGTGAGATTTCCAATACTCTATTTACAGGCACTAAAACAAAAACACAGGGCTAGTTTGGTCTACCAACTCTGAAAATTATCTTGCTCAAGGTCTAGGATAGATAGAACCAAAGTACCGGCAGCTAGTAGTCGATTCTTCGATGAATACTCGATTTCAGCAGAGTGAAACTTCAAATACTCTATCTACAGGCACGGGACCAAAAAAACAGGGCTAGTTAGGCATATCAACTCTGTAAATTACCCTGATCAAGGTCTAGTATCGATAGAACAAAAGAACCAGCAGCTAGTAGTCGATTCTTGGTTGAATACTCGATTTCAGTATAGTGAAATTCCCAATACTCTATTTGCAGGCACTCAAACGAAAACACAGAGCTCGTTTGGTCTACAGAGTCTAAAAATCATCCACATCAAGGTCTGGGATCGTTAGAACAAAAGTACCAGCAGCTACTAGTCGATTCTTGGCTGAATACTCGATTTCAGTATAGTGAAATTTCCAGTACTCTATTTACAGACACCCAAACGAAAACACAGGGCTAGATTTCAGCATAGTGAGATTTCCAATACTCTATTTACAGGCACTAAAACAAAAACTCAGGGCTAGTTTGATCTACCAACTCTGAAAATTATGTTGATCAAGGTCTAGGATAGATAGATCGAAACTACCTGCACCTAGAAGCCGTTTCTGGGCTGAATAATCGATTTCAGTATAATGAAATTTCCAAAACTCTATTTCCAGGCACTAAAACGAAAACACAGGGCTCGTTTGGTCTACAGATACTAAAAATCATCCACATCAAGGTCTGGGATCGTTAGAACAAAAGTGCCAGCAGCTACTAGTCGATTCTAGGCTGAATACTCGATTTCAGTATAGTGAAATTTTTCAATACTCTATTTACAGGTACTAAAACGAAAACACAGGACAAGTTTGGTCTACCAACTCTGAAAATGATCTTGATCAAGGGCTAGGATTGATAGATCCAAAGTACCAGTACTAGTAGTCGTTTCTTGGCTGAATACTCGATTTCAGCAGAGTGAAATTTGCAATACTCTATTTACAGACACTAAAACGAAAACACAGGGCTAGTTCCGTCTACCATCTATGAAAATTATCTTGATCAAGGTCTAGGATAGATAGTTCCAAAGTACCAGCAGCTAGTAGTCGATTCTTGGCTGAATACTCGATTTCAGCAGAGTGAAATTCCCAATACTCTATTTACATGCACTAAAACTAAACAC
>UELU01102457.1:0-14034 GCA_900490025.1 Megastigmus dorsalis | reverse complement strand
CGTTACATGTGCCCATATACAAAATGTGCAATTTTTGAATTTCGTTCCATTGAGATCTATTCTCTTGGAACTAGTGCCTCATTGGACGCCTCTCGCGGCACTTACTATACATAAACTGTCATGGCGTTCACGCGTCGGCACACCGCATGGCACGCGGTCAGCACGTCGTCTCGCGAGTTCCAAACTTTAGGAAAGGTTTCGCGTTTTGTGCTATTCCGGACCATCCAGGATCATTCCTAGCTGTGACAGCTAGAGCACCTAACTCTTTATTAGAGTGAAAAGTATGTAGTTTATTTGTAGTCAATAAAAATTTTTTTTTCAGTGCGTTCACCTCCACCTGACCGCAGCGCCCTCGGCTGAGGTGCTAAATTTATCAAATGTGTTCTCCGACATCCCCTTAAAAGTTATTGATAAGTATATAAATATTAATTTAACACGCGCTGTGTAGAATTTTATCGATTTGATACTGAAATTCACACATAAGCTATAAACGAAGCAATTCAGGATTAACATGGTAAAAACAGGGTTTCGCAGCTAAAACTTTGCCAAATTTATCTTTATACATTTAAATCAATTTTAACCGGTTTCAATCTTCAATGCTAGTATAGTTTCGTATTAAAGTATATTTTAAAATCATAAAAGCTTAATTTTTAAAGGAGGACGCCGACGAATGCGTAGAAAATAAATAAACCTAGATAAACGTACAAATCTTTTTTATTCTTTAGAGCTGATCAAAATATTAATATTGGAATAAAATTTAATCGGGGGAAATGCGCGGAAATATAAAAAAAATTCAAGTCAATTTTGTTAAAATGAGTGAAAAACTCAAGATTTCATCCGATATCTAGTAATAAAAATTAGAAAAATTCACTTTTTTTATATTTTCCACTTCGTAGAGAAGACATTTTTTATTCAAATACTTCAGAGTTTAAGGATTCTTTGTGCTGAAGTCGATTTTATAGGATTCATGCCAAGTTTGACCATGGGCCGCTACCGGCGTCCTCCTTTGACTAACTTTTTGATTTGATTGTATAGCCAGAACATCCTTAAGGCACAAGCATTCAAACTTTGAAGCGCTCGCACATCATATATGATATTACGATAAAATATTTAAATACAATATTTTAGATGACACCAACACTGACACCGATACTGAACCGCCACCACAAAACGCTGAGACTCTTCTAGAAGTTACAATAAGTAGCAAATTAATAATGAAAGAATATATCAATTTTGCATATCAATTTTTTAACTAAAATCCATTACCTATGTCCTAAATTCTCTTAATTTTTGACTTTGGAACATTTTACGTAATCGTTGTGTAAATTCAATTATTTTTGCATTAAAAAACATTTTTTTCACAAAAAAGGTTTAAAGCAATCATTACAAAACTTTGTATACTTGTTAAGGTATAAATGAGGAATGTAAAAAAATTTTTTTTTTAATTTTGAAAACAAAATGGCGGCTTTACGCTAACGTGAAGTTGACCTACAAAAAAAAACGGCAACCACTCTGGACGTCGTGTTATTAATCTGTAACAGCCCATAAAAAAAATTAGCTTAAATATATATATTTAATTTGTCGGTAAACCTCAAAAATTAAAAAAAAAATAATTCTGCATTTGGTAGAACTTTTTGTAAAAAAACGATAATTTTTTCTATTTTTTCAGCCATTTTTGCATTAATAATTCAATTTTGCAAAATAAAATTCGAAAACAATTAGATTTACAGACAAGCCTAAGGTATAAAGAAGAAACCCTAAAAATTTCAGCTAAATTGGACATGTAGTTTTCGAGTAATCGTGGTTGCCAATTTTAAAAATGTTGTTTTGAGAAAAACGCGTTTAATGTTTTGAAAACCGAAAAATGGTACTCACGATTCAATCAGCGATTCCAGGGGCATATAATAGGCCTTCAACCTCTTCGTACATGCTGTGGTTGATATTCTATACCTCTTATAGAACACAGGAAGGACGAAGATTTTATATGGGTGAGGGTGACTGACGTGACGTACGTCAGCGTGAACCTCACCCCGAACTGTAGTGCCGCGGTGTTCGAACGGAAGGTGACGGCTCTCGAAGGCGCAATAAAGGACATCACCGGCGATATAATTCTCGCGGGCAACGTCAATACCAGGGCCATCAAGTGGGGCATACTAGACTACGATCGAGGGACGTACGACGACATACAGAAGACCTGGTTTCGGATCATTCATTCCCGACGTGATGTTCGTGACAGACAGACTTATACCGAGAGTCAGGAGATGGCGGATGTTCGAGGGCTACACGGCCAGCGATCATCAAAACATCATCTTTGACGTGTCGGACAAGACGCGGACAAATAAGAGGACCCCCCCCCCCTCAGTAGGGTGGAACCTCAAAAGACTAGACATTGACAGAGCAAAGTCACAACTAGACCGTGAACCAGAACCAGTGACGTTGATTCCCTGGGGCATCGCGGGTAAGGAAAGGGTAGAGAGGCTGGTAGAGGAGACAACAGAGCTCCTGAAAAGGCTCTGTGACGCCTCCATGCCACGGAAACCGACTAGAAGCGACAAGGGACCGGTATACTGGTGGACAGAAGACATCATGCGCCTCAGGCGCGAATGCCTGGAAGTCCGAAGGAAAGCCCAAAGGGTTCGCGATGCAACAATAGCGACGACTCTCTCGGAGATATACCGAGTTGCGCGACGAAGACTAAGACGTGTGATCAACGACAGTAAAGGGAAATGCTGGACCAAACTGATCTACTAGGTCGACTCGGACCCATGAGGAACGGGCTACAAGATTGTGATGAAACGTCACAAATGTATGTACTGTGACGCCGTTCCTGGCGTCAATAGATATATACACATATTTATATATATATAGATATATATAATATAAAGGGGGAAAGGCCGAGAAAGAAACCGAGTGCCGAGCCGAATTGCCGAGAGACTGTATTTTGTTAAGTACGGTGAGTGATTCGGCTTATTTTATTTTTATGGGAACGCGAACATGGGAGGAACCGAGGGCCCTCCAGCAATGCGCCTGCAGTCGAGCCATCGTTGGAGTTGCAGCGCACGAGCAAGAAGCAGAGCGGCCGGCGTGTGTGAGTGAGAGAGAGAGCGAGAGAAGCAAGAACAGTGTGTAAAGGCGCGCGGACGACAGCAGCGAATATATGTGCGCCCTAGCAGGGACATCTCGCGGCGGAGGATTGTACAGCGCGGTGTGGCGAGCGGGAAGACGCGAGCAAACTGCGCCATTGTTGTCGGAGCCGTTGCCGTGCGAAGTCGTGCGTGGGTTTTTCCGAATAAAATCTTTGTTTCTCGGGTGAGTTTTGTAGCGAAGTCGTGGAGACGAGTTGCATGGGAGCATCGTGCGGAAATTCGGGTGTCGCGGGCATTCGGGACGGGAGCTGACGGGTAGTGTTCGAGAACGTGCGGGAGCTCGGTTGAAAGCGTGGTTTTCACGGTCGGAAGGCGCAAGTTGAGGTTGACGGGCGATCCTGAGGCGAGTAAGCGATTGTGGGGAGAGTGTGTGGGCGAGCTTGAGAGGGCGGACGAAGAGTGCGGTTTCTGAGAGAGGGAGAGAGAGAGAGATGGCGAGACGAGGGAGAGGCATCGCCGAGGCGTCCAGGTCATCGGATCACGGATTCACGGGGAGTCGAGCGCCTTCCACGAGCTGCAGCGAGCCATCAGTTACCGAGGCGCCGAGGTTTCGACGAGGCTTGTGCAAATCTGTTTCGCGTGCGGACAGCGGCGTGCTCGGTCGCAGCGAAGGGGTTGGGATAAGTTGTATACCATCGCGGACGATGGTTGCGTGAGAGAGAGAGAGAGAGAGAGAGAGAGAGAGAGTAATTTTTGGAACTTATCGGCGAGGGTAATGTTGCGCGGGAATTCGTGGTACGTTGCGTATTCGTTTCCGTTGTAGGGCGAAATTCAAGAGTGAGAGAGAGAGAGAGAAAAAGTGAATTGCGATCTAGGGATTTCTAGGTACCGAACGAGTGGCCACGCCGAGCTCAGCTAGAATTCGATGGAATTCTAGACGCGCAAATTGTGGAAGAGTTTGTGGAACCAGATTTGCGTAATTTTTCGGGTTTCAGGCACAGAACGGGTACCGGGTGCAGCAGTGGACCACTGACAGCGTCAATCTCTCGGTGACGTTCGTTTCGACGGAACTTCCTCTGGGAAAGGGGTTTCAGGAGTTGGTGGGGCAGAGATAGGGGATTCGCCTGGCGCCCTTATATATATATATATACATATAGTAAATAAATTTTGGCGAATCTCCGAGTACGGCAGGCGGGATTCTGAATAGAATTCTCATCTGCCCAAGTACCGTGTCACAGTACCGAATACACCGCGCACAGTAGTACGCCCATACGACCGCTAGGTGGCAAAGGCGCAAACGCGACCAGAAAAGTTTTCCTTAGGATACATATAGGACCGCGATTAGATCTGGCAGATTAGCTCGCTCGAACTCCCATGTGAGATAGTGGTTTCGCTTTTCGCCCCTTTTGTAAAAAGGCTTGGTGGTTTCGCCATCCTTTTAAGAGAGACTGCAAGGAGTTGACCTACAGCCTCCTCCCTGTGTGTAACCGCATACACCCAAGCTGGCCATCGGTAAGTCTACCTGAAACTACCGTACCGTGCCGTACCGTAACCTGTTCATAATACCGAACTAAAGGCGTTTTGCTAACAACAGCCAGCTGGGGGTGATTCCGGTTGCACACTTGTAGACAGACGCGTTATACGCATTTCGTATTTAAATTAAATTGTTTTGTAGTCTAAAATAATCGCTAAGTTTCATTTATTCCCGAACGTCTTACTATAAGTATATTTCGCGGACGCGCCTAAGTAATTATTTAAATTTATTTGCTATATTTAATTATTGAGTCTAGGCTATACGATTAATACTAATAGATAATGGTTAAGTTTATTTGATAAGATTTATTTCCATCCAAATCTATAAATATGTGACAGACGGTTCTCCGTATCTTATCTGTTATAGCGTACCGGCGATTGAATATTGTGAAGCCATATTTGAGTGGCCCGGTCCGAAAACCGAACTCAATCCATGTACAAAGTTTTAATTATTGTTATTAAATAAATATTCAGATTATTATTACATATTAAAGCCCGAGTTAAGAGTATCTTTTCGAACCTACATCATGCTCTGGGAAAAGTTATCTACAGTCCTAGTATTACACGGCTGTGGGATTTGACCCGCACGTGGAGTACGCTGTACTAGCTGCCACCTTAGTGAATGCCTACCTCTAACGTTACAAGATCATCAACCGCAACCTGAGTTGGAACGGGCCGTCCATTATCAGGGATGAACAAACGATGGACAGAATAGTCGATGGACTCTTCCCGACCCATCCAGAACAGGTGTAGACGGGAGTTGAGGTCGACAGCGCCGAGGTACTGGAGGCCACCGCATGCGAGCTCAACCTCGCTGTGGCACAATTTGTGAGTGGGAAGGCGTCGCTCAGTGGTGCCGATGGCTACGAAAACTGTCAAAATTCGGCTTCACGCGAATTCGCAACCAAAATTAACGTAAAATGTCTTAAAATATTCGTGAAGATATCTAGTTTACGAATCCGTTTCCCTGCGATTATTCATAATTAATTTATATCTGTATATATAAGTTATATAACGAGCGTTTATGCTGCGATCGCGATAAATTGATTTTCTATCGTGGATTAAAGAAGATAATAAGTTGAAAATTATGTATAATGTTAAATATATATATAATTCACATATATATAAATTAAATATATATATAGTTATACTAAATTACATATGTACACATATAATATATAAAATAAATTACATTATATATAATATACATAGGTTCAGTATTATTATTATAAATATTTATTTATTTTTATTTTATTATATATCTGTGTCTGGGCGTGATTGCAGGTGTAAATAAATTATATATATTATATATATATATGTGTACGTTTCAATTTTACAGAATTTAATTTTTTTAACAATTCCTAAACTATGCATTAAAAGTATATATATATATATATATCTGAAAATGCCAAAAGCTGATAAAGAAGTAAAAATTATACTAATTTTTTTATTGCTTCCTCCAAAAGGAAGCTTTGTGATGGCGAAAAAAAAATTTTTAAGAATACATGATAGAAGTATGTTTTGAACATTTATGAGTCGATATATATTTTTAAAAAATGTTTGTGGGTATGTCCCACATAGCACTGAAGATTACTGAAAGCTTTCTACAAGCTTGCATGAAAGTTTCGTAGCCTTTCAGGAAGCTTTCATGAAATCTCCGCGAAAGTTCAGAATGTCTGGGATAAATTACTCATATGAAGATTCCTTGAATGATAGCAGTGGCCTATCAGGGAACCTTCCAGGAATGTTTCGTTAAAGTTTTCAGAAAGCTAGTTTACGAAGGATATTTCAGAACCATTTCATATGTCCAGATTATTTATTTTACAAACACTTAATATTATATTATATCGTTTTTAAATTAATGCTCGCACGCTTCACAATTTTTCGCAATTAAATGAAACATTACTTAGAAACTTAAAAAAACCTTTTCTTACACTGGAATTCGAACCGGCGATCTTTGGGATACGACGCATAAACCTTAACCACTACGCTACGGAACGCTAGTAAACCAAAATTTTGATTTTGCTCATAAAGACAAATAGTCTGGAATCACATGGACGCGGACTCTATTCGAGTTCAGCGCGAAAAAGAAATTATTTCTTAAACATTATTTTAAATACATTACAATTGTATATGTGGTATTATTTTTTTGAGAAAAAAGAAAGCATTCTTTTGGAATAGTTCTCTTAACCCTTTTCCAGGCCTAAGGAATTGGGCAACTGAACAGATAAACCGTATATGATTTAAGGGGTTCGAGGTATCGCTGAATTCAAATTTGCCATTAGTTTTGCAAAATTAATTTGTTTAAACAATTTAAAATTCATCTATTGATATGTTCACGCTTTGCACCATTATGAGAATTTACAGGTTCGTATTTTAAGATTATCAAATATTCAAACAGAAAATCGTACAGAGTCGACTAAAAAATTAAATTAAAGCTTAAAATCATAGCTTTCTCAATAAAATAATGAGATTAGTAGTAAAAATTTACGTATACTATATAATTCAGAATTACTGAATTTTACATTACTTCCAAAACTTAAATTGATATATCTTTGCTTCTAATGAATCTAATCGAAAAATTCTAACGAGACTTTAAAGAGCAGAAGTTATGTGTACATTTGTTTGTAGTTGTAACTACACAGCCAGACTTTTTCGAGTTCAAATTATAGTTTAGACCAATTCTGGCAATGGAATTTTAAAAAGGATGAGACTTTGAACTATCGAAAACACTATTGTTACTTCTATATTAGTTTCTCTATTTTACTTTCTTTTTTTAAGATTTAATTTTATAACATTTATATCGTACAAATAATATATATAATAATAATAATAATAATAATAACTAAGCTATCATGAATGAAGTCCGACAAATTGCAATTCTGCATAATTAATACTGCTCGTGGCCACTGTACGTCATGTCGCGTCTTGCGGAACTAACCGAAAGACGCAACGCCACATATCAACTAAGGTACCAACAGCTGACAAGGAAGGTCACTGCCGTACCAACTGCCATGCACTCTACCTCATCACAGGATAACTCCCTAAACGACTGTTCTTACCTACAGCTTCAGCTTAGACAAAGAGCGGCCTATTTCTTTAATGTCTAACACAGCCGCCAGCGCAAGTATCAAGAATGAAATTTATAGCCGAGCGCTGTACGAATAAGTTATGAATGTACGCAAGTTCGAATACAGAGGAAAATACACCGTTACCGGATATCATTTACATTTTCAGCCAACACTGATAACCATATACGGTCAAAACACTAGAATGACCAAGCAAGAAGCCGAAATTCAAACATACTTTGGTGCCTTCACCCAAATCCTCTATTTTAAATTCACCTTCCCCTTTCGCAAAAACTCCATATTGATGTGACCTCCCGCAATGAATCCGAGCTAGAGAACTATAAAAGAAGAGACGTATCTATGCTCACGCCCCTATCGATTTCCGTTTTTTGGAAGTAACAAGTCGTCTCCACGTTACTCGTCGTAAGAAATTTTAACACAAGGTTAGACATTTTATATACTTCAATTCTGTATCGAGGGCGACTTATTGAAACTAACTCATCATAACCAATCATTGTAACCAATTATAAAGTAGTAATAAAGTAGTGATTACACTTATTTACAAAAAGAGATTATTGTTATTTTACTCGAAACATCCAAACCTTTTTCCAATAATAAATTTATCTTATACGCGCGCTTCGCTCTCTGCAAACCACACCCACAAGCAGAAGGAGGGTTTACAGCAGGATTGAGAAGACATCTGGAGACATTACTTTCACTCTACTTCGTACAATTAAATCAAAGTAAGTTTCGCGCCCTGCGTATTATTATTTTTAATTAAACATTTTTTACATCTACGCCTATTAAATTATTGCCGCCCATCCGTGCACTTGACGCAAACTGGGGAAACTCTTATTTTTAAAGTCAACTTTCCGTCACTGACGAGTCAATTTAGTTATGTGCAACTCAAGTGCATTTATTCTCTTCGTTATGCTCCCTAGAACTAACAGTTACTAGTATAGTATCACGTAGCGGCCTTTATATATTAACCATACCAAAATCATCAAAATCTAACTAAAATTACAATAAAAGAAATAGAACATTTCTTAAAACTCATTTGCCCATATTTATATTACAAATCTTTTAATTCTAATTTAATCTCGAATTTAACCTGAATGCTGTTATTTCCACAATTATAACTTTCAAAAACCTTAATGAAATTTTAAGTGAAGCTTCCACGTAAGATTCCAGCATTGATTTTCGTAATATTACTTGCGAGGTTCCTGCAATCTTCCCTTAAGCTTCCATGTAATACTTTAAAGTCGGGTATTTTGAAACTTTCTTGTTGCCTTTCCTAAAACTCTCAAGAAGCTTTCTTAAAACATGGATTTGGGATACTCCTTCAAGCTTCCATTTTAACTGAATCATAGGTATATTGTAACAAAAATAAAATATTTCTCGAATGCTTCTTGCAATCTTTCTAGGAAGGATCCGCGAAGGTTCAGTGATATATTTCATGGGAAGGTTGTTCGAAGGTTATTTAGAAATTTGTGTAAGCTTACTACGCAAAGTAACAATTATAACCTTCGAAGGTCTTTATGCAATCTTTCGTAAATCTTCGACGTAAGATTCCAGCATTGATTTTTATAATATTACTCGCGAGGTTCCTGCAATCTTCCCTCAAGCTGCAATAAAATACTTTAAAGTCGAGTATTTTTAAACTTTTTTGTTTCCTTTTCTAAAACTCTCGGAAAGCTTTCATGAAAGATTATCAATGTAACTTTATTGAAAGTTTCATTTTGCTTCCTAAAAGATTAATGCAATCTTCCGCTGAAGCTTTCTCGAATTTGACTGAGTGTGGGAGCGACTCGGTAGCTTCCCCGCGTGTATAACTAGGAGGCAAATGACGGTTGATTCACCGTCCAAATTTTAATAAGTTATGTTATTTGCAATTTTAATAATTATCTACATAGGCAGAGTGAATCAGGGCGCCAGGCACTGTATTTTTAGATTTATTGAAATAAATTACTCTAAATTCGAGCAGTGCCACTCGAGTAATTAGTATGAATTAAATTCTATTTTCTTCTTATTCATGCGCGACTAGCCAGAGGCAGAGACGTAAGGTCGAAGGGCCAGAGACGCTCGAGCTGAGTTTCGGGTTTTGGACAGACACGTACACACACATGCAAAAATATCAAATAATAAATATAAATAAATTCACACTCTACAAATTGGAGTTGATCTTAATAATTTGTGTCCTTTAATAGGCAAATAAATATTTACAATAGACCTCTGAGAGGCATGCTATTTCCAATGTAACAAATAAAATATAATCTGAGAGTCTAGCGGAATATTACAAGAGCCTGTCGCAGTAGGCACGCTATTTATTTAAATGACTCTACTACAAGTTGATTTTACATGAAATAAGATTTTATATGATTGCCTTGAAGAGGCACGCAATACGCCTTACAATATTTTTGAGTCGCTTGGCTCACCAAATTATGCGTTGCTACACCTCAAATCTCGAGCGTACGGATTCGTGTGTGAAAAAATTAATTAACCAGAAAAACTACAAACGCGCGAGGACGAAGGCACTCTAGCGCGGAGTTAAGACCACAAAGTAGGCGCAAAATTATAAATTGAATTTAAATAAAGAAACTGTAAAACCGCGTAAGGCAAATCCTACCCTTTTGTAGCTCCTGCTCGTATCGAAACGATTTTAATCAGGCATCGGGCCTGGAAAAGCGAGGCAGTTAATTGACAATATTTAAAATATAATTTAATAATTTATAAATCCAAACGAACGAGCGCTGCCAATAAAAAGGCACGGGTGCTATCACTGTTTGCGAAGTGACCTTTTACGCGATATAGAAGATCGCAACTACGCGGCGCGGAAGAGTTCGGAGAGAAGTCGCCGAGTCCATCGAGGCCCGCGACATCCTTCGCGCTGCTGTCACGTCGCTCGCTGATTGGTGCGCTCTAGTTCGGCACCACATCGGAATGTTGTTGGGTCTAGCATCCTTCTCTCTCGCTCCAATGTCCTTTTCTCTTGCTGCTGTAAGCACAGGCACTACAAGTATCTTATGTGGAATTTTCCCTAATTTTGGAAATTATAATATTCCAATTCGATACTGGGGCTACTATGTGCCAGCAGGCAATATTCAATGGAATTTTCCGCAGATGTACGAATTAAAATTCGGCGTAAGATGGAGAGGCATAAGAGAGAGATAAAAAATAAGAATGCGTCTCTTAGGCATCTGCAACATGTAGATCTTCTGAGCGATAGAGCGGCGCATCCTGGAGGTTGTAGCGGATCTTCTGTTGGTGTCTCTTGAACCTGAAAGAAGGTCTCGGCACTCGTCGACAAGTATTTGTGTAGGCATAAAATAAAATAATAAAAATAATAAATAAACGCTTAATATAAAACGGCCCGAGACGAGAGGTGGAGGGACATCCCTTCTGGCTGCTTATATTGCCTTTTAAGGCATTTTTAATATTTAAATTTGTGCGATTAACGTGCGAAAATCCGCCACGCTACAATGTATATATGTATGTGAATTAAGTCCATAAATTTTCTCAATCGTGTTTTACTCCTTAGTGCTAAGTTTATTTACGTAGGTTACGTTCCCTATGTAAACTAACTCGACCATCTAAGATAAAAACACTATGTCAAGTGCACTAGCTCGTGTGATCAGTGTCAAAGCACTCCCTCAACTGATTTTTTCAATTTTTTTTTATCAAAATGGCGGTTTAAAAACGGAAACCAAAATTTTGAATTTTTGTTTTATCAATATTTTTTATGTTTTTTACTCAAATCATATAAATATTTAATTATTTCAGTAAAAACGTATTTAAATAGGCTATATTTAATCAAAATAACAATAGTTAGAATCAAATTTGTAAAATAGTGATTCTGAGGTTATAAAAAATCATATTTTTATGATTTTACGTCATTTTATCACCAAAATCCAATTCAATGAGTAAAATACATATTTTTACTAACGATTGAGTGATGCACTAATATTATTTTGATAAGATTAGAAATAGACGTCCCATTAAAATAAAATTTTCACGAATAAATATTGCTTGAATCACACTTTTTTGTGATTTTTCCTGTTGTATACTTTGATTACATCACCAATAACAATATAGAAAAAACTAAATTCTACTAGTAGGAATTGCGATACACAATAAAATACTTTTTGATCTTTTTCATTAAGTTATTGAAGCTCAAACTTAAGAAACAAAATTCGCCATTTTGGGACTTAATGGGTTAATAAATACGCTCATTTATATGAAAAAGATCTTGCATAATTATTCATTAAATTAAAATAAGATGTTTCTACAACTTAATATAAGTAATATTTTACTTTTACTTTCATGTAAAACTGATATTAAGGCACACAAACTAGTATTTGCTTTAAAATTCGGGTGACCTGAATTACCTAATGACCTGCATTATCTCAGACTACTCTAATTATTAATTTCTCATCCTAACAATTATGTAAATATATATATATATATATATCCTAACATTATTTTTAGAATAAGAACAAATACCGATAAGTTTAAACGATTACTGTTGAATTCCGATCCACTTATTTCTTTGAAAAGAAATTTACCTGCAGAGAAGCACACAACACTCACTAAAACAATAAAAGAACTATTAATTATTACCAATAATTCAGATGTAAATGTGGAATCAACAAGTGAAGATAGTGAAAAAGAAAATGGGAGTGAAGAAGATATTGGGGGCGGGGGATTGAACAGTGACAGTTACAATGAACCTGTTAGTGCCGACGAATGATTTGCCGTTGCCCCATTAAGCTTTTTCCCTTTATAAGCTTTTTTCGTAAATGTATGTTATACGTGGTGAACAAAATATTTTTATAAATTCTCTAGTTTTTTACATGTGCTCATTAAAATTTTTTAAATTTGAAATATGTGTTGTCTTGGAGTTTACTCGACTTATATTTTATATAGTTGAATCTACAATATAACAATCAGAGAATATCTTCTTGGTGTTAAAATCTTTAACTCTGGAGCACAGCATTATTACGCATTAATTAAACATTATTCGGGGAAACTTATTCCGAACGTTCAAATTTTTATCTTCGGCGAATGGGATTATGAGGTGTAAAAGCCTAGACTTTATTTCATTTCTTTATTTAATCAGATTTAAATACTACAGTCAGAAATATTATTTCAATTTATATTTTTTAAAAATAATTCCTTTTTTCTTCCAAACGAGATCTATGTATGCCCAATCAGAATTTGGTTTCCTTAAATTATCTGCAACAAAAACTGTCTTTAAGAAGTTTTTTCATATAATCCATTCTATCGACATGAATGTTTATTTCATCAGTATGGGGGAAAAACTGACTCAATAAAAACAAAGTGATCAGGACATGAACAAAATACTATCACATCTCTCATTCAATCTGATTTTCAAGACATAGAGCTTAAATATGTTTATGTTTAATATTTTCGAGAAAATAATTAGCGTAAATATATGAAAAATATGAAAAAATGTAAATTTTACAATTTTTCAAGGTGCTTTCACTTCTGATCTCTTTAATTTCAGGTTTGTAACAATTTTTCTTACAAATCACAAAAACTATTGAAAACTATTTTCTGGAGTTTTAGTTAATTTAAAATTTTCGAAATTCTCAGTGCAGAATAATATATACATAATTAATTTTCTCCAGATATGGAGTTGTATTTTCAGCTGTATCTCACTAGAATTTTCCTTGATCTTATAACTGCATATTCAGATAAATTGTGGCGGATATTTCCAACATTTTTATAACTTTGAATGTTATCACCGCATAGTATCACTAAATATAGGTACCGAAACAACGCGTATAATAATTTTTGTAATTACTATCTAGAATCGACAACTTGAAAATGTTCTCTTGCATCTCTACTGGATATTCGTCCCAAAATCTAGAAGAATCCAGGAAAATTCAGAAAAATCCAGCTGATTCCAGCTGAATATAGTTGGAGGTGCAGTTCGAGGTCTCGCTTAATATTCAGATGGATTTCACCGTCAGAGTTAAATATAAATATAGATATATATATACGTATATAAAAGGTCACTTATGCTGACACTTTTCAACATGCAACGTCACTTGTGCTGACACGGACGGACTTATGCGGACGTCAACATAATGTCAAAATTTTTTCCGTAGTACAACAGTACTTATGCGGACTCTTCAGTATTTTAAGGGCACTTGTGCTGACACAAAAAAAAATTTTTTTTACATTTTTTGATAATTATTTCTGCACTATTAGAAGCGGGCGCCGCAGGCGAACAACATTGGGGGTCGGGGGTTGTGGGGTTTTAGGTTATTATACAATTAGAGCAAATTTTATAAAAATGTCAGCATAAGTACACATACATATAT
>UELU01102453.1:0-11715 GCA_900490025.1 Megastigmus dorsalis | reverse complement strand
TATTACTTTATCGGTGTACACAACGTGCTCGGGTTCAAGGGCAATCCTGTTGCGCGTACCTGACTCGTTCGTCTCCTCAGCATTATCATCATCACCGGTGATATCTATTATTTCGATAGCACTTGCCTCGATTTCAGCGTCTATATCCACGTAAACCGGTGCACTCGCTCCGTCGAATTCAGGTGTCTGGTAGGCGGCGTTGAACTCCTTCAACTCTAAAAACAGCGCGTCGCGGTCGTCATCCTCAACGCACACATCGCTAACGGAGGGGATTGCAGGCATATCGTTGTTCTGCACAATATTGTTTTCAATGGCCTCCAATTCACAGACTATATTATTGATAGCGTCGGACTCGGTGTCATCGAAACTCAATGCACACTCGACCAGCAGTTCTTCGGTCGATTTTTCATCCGTCACCACGCACGTTTGTTTACTAGCGAGCGGTAAGGAGCTGGTTTGCACGGCATTTAAATACACGTCATTAATAGGATACTGGACGTCCGTCTGTGTGAGTTCGCTCGTTATCCATCGCGTGTAGTCAAACTCGGTATCGTCGAAAACCACTGACGTTTCACTGGGCGGCACAACATCAAACTCAGCCATTAAATTAGCCACACTATCGTCGATGCACTACCCACTGCACTGGAGCTGTTATCACACTGATCGAGCGTCTCCACGACTTCGCTCGCGAGCGCTTCAATAATGTTTAACTTACTCTTATCGAAAATCAACATTTTACTTGTTGGGAAATTCGCGGCACTGCTGTTCTCCACTACACAATTCTCCATGGTAAACATAGTGTGTTGGGTGATAATAGACTGAAAAAATCGACTGCGCGTAGTAAGACTTTAAAAAATCGTCTGTACGAAGTCAGAAAAATCGACTGTGCTACTGATTCAACGAGTTGAGAATGATGCACCCTTGGAAAAACAGGTAACGAAGAAACCTGGGACACCTAGTTGTAAACACCGCGAGTAGTGGGGAAGTTTTCCGAGGAACATGCTGTGAAAATCTGTAGTCACCTAAGTTCGTTAAGATTTCGTCAATGGTTTATTTGTGCATTCGAAAAAACCATATTGCACATCGATTCGACAAAATGTATACCCGAGCTAAGTTCTCTCTTGAATCGACTTGTAGACCCTTTTTTATCATATGGCTTTGACTTATCAGTTCTAGTTGTAAAAAAAGTATGATTAGGTATAGACGCCTACGAAGTACGAAAAAGATTGCTGGCATATGATTTTCCCTTTACCATGTGCAAAGTCTGGTCCGACAGCGTATACGGTCTTACGCGTTGTAAACAAGAAGACACAGGTACCTAGACGGTCGGGCAGACAGTTATAATAAAACGTGTCATTTCGTCGATTCGAGGAAAACGTATGCTTTACAGTACTATGAGTGCCCTTTTACTGAATCTCTGTATAGGATGGGGAGGGCTCTTGTTTTCGGTATACCACCCCCACCACCATGGATAGTATATATACCCCACACTGCAAACCAATTCCCCATACAGTCTCTATATTTTCTAGATTTGTGTAACTTGTAAGAATTGCAGTTTTCACCATGAGAAGTGTAATCGAAACTCAATTGGCAAGAATTATTTTGCGTCTACCAGGGTTTTTGCTATATAACGGGTTGAATAGTGACGCAATGCGTCGGTGTAATTCCCAGTGGCGCAGAAGAGTGCGCAATATGGAGTGCGTTTTATTAAAAAGGGAGCTGAAAATTATTTTCTCGTGCTGTACGTACCGAGAAATGGCAAGATTACATCGCACGCTTTTCAGGAATAATCGGCTGGCTGTATCTGTAGTAGGCGACCTAATATTTTCCAGAAACATGCAGCATCCAGCTGTACTAAGAAATCTGGTTTGCGAGTACGAGGAGAATAACGGTGAGTTTTAACAGTCAAATACTTAATTATTTTTAACTTTAATTTTAAAATTTTCCTAATCATTTTTTCATTTAAATTAATATTTTTTATACATCTTATTAATAACTTAATAACAAGACAGCACGAGAGTTGTTAATTATTTTAAATGTTTTTTTAACTTAATTTTTTCTCGCAGCTTTCGAGAGTCTGTTAAACAATAGTGACTCCGATGATACGTTCATCGACCCGGCCGAAAATCGTGGGTATTATAGCTACGCTGATGTGGCAGACGCCAATAGATACAGCTTCAGAGCTGTTGCAGTGGAAGAAGAGGTTTCATACGCACCGCAGTATAACAATGGGTATTACATTGAGCAAAATCAACCCGCACCACCACCACCACCACCAGTACCAGCAGCAGCAGCACTACCAGATGAAGCGCACGGTTTTATCGACCAGCAGCAGCAGCAGAAGCACCAGGAGGCAAGTCAGCAGGCGGTCGCAGATCGTGATTCGAATAGCTCGTTGGATACCGATTCTGATAGCGAATCGGATGGAAGCATTTCTATGCTTTTGTCCGAGGATAGCGAAATAAACAAAGACAGGATGATCGGTCAGGGACGAGCAGTCGGTCCGATCGGCCGAACGTTATTGCGCAATTATCGCGAGTCGATGCGCGCTATTTTTGAAGCGTTTGAAACGCGGGATCCTGCTCCAGAATCATCAGCGGAGTCCGAGGGTATCGAAGAAGAAGGAAGCGATTCACCGACGCTTGGGGACATTCTTCGGGTGTTTTACAACCGTCTACTCACACCGAGCGATCACTCGCTTCATCGCATAGAGGATCGAACCCGGATGACGTACCATCGATATGACGACAGGAGTATCTACGACCGCAGTGTAAATGAGCGTGAGTATTTAAAAAATATTTTAAATAATATATTAAATTTGAAAAAATAGTAATTTTATTTGTTTTTTTTTTAAGTTATCAGGTGCGAGGAAAATGGCACAGATTCGGTAGCGAATTTAAATTCAGAGACACTACAACTTTACGCATCTAATATAAGGAATGTACAGCGGGCCCAAGAGCTACGCTGGTTCCACAATTTAGCTGAGGATAGAACGTCGGCACTATGTACAGAGCCTGACATCCTCGATTTATTCGACAGGGCTCACGAGAGCTTTAACGGTTCGGCTGAAATTTAATATAGTGAAAAAAAAAGTGTTTTAATATCGTGCGTTAATTTAATCGTGTTCTCTCGTTATTTATATCGCATTTGAAAACGTTCGTTCTTAAAAATAAATAACAAAATATATTTTAATGAATGTTTTTAATTGTATTACAACCTATCCTTTTTTTTCTCCTCGAAAATAGAAACATTGACCACGGATCTAGCCCCATCATCGCCAGCATCATCAGACGAATTGTCTTACTCGTCCGACAATTATGACGGGGACGATGAGGGGGTCACCGATAGTGATGTTGTAAATAGACATTACATGGGATTTACCAGCAGTGCAGAAACCCAGGATCGCCCAAGCGTTGAGCAGGTAGGCGGTGGTGGCGATGGCGTCGGTAATAATATCATTGATGAGTCGGTCAAAGATTTTATGGTCCTACCGCCCGGCGAGCGATTTATTATTTTAAGCGAAAGTGAACATTATGTTCAAAGATTTCGTATAAATGCGAGTCGTTTAGCATTGCGTATATTACAACCGACACCCCGGTCGTTCAATCCAGTTTTATGGTTAGAGTTGGGCATACGGGACATTCACGCGTTTTTAATTTCGCTAGGGTCGTCTAACACGTTTATAGGCGTTACGGTAAATAGTGTAAATTTTGCTCACGGACCAGCGGGGTTGTCCTTAAGACAATTGGGAATTTCTTATATGCCGATTTATGATAACGAACAATTCACGATCGACGACTCTTTTATTTTAGAGTCTACACGCAAAGTATTGGATGTGAATAGCTTCGCGCAAAGATCGATAGTTAGCATAAATTGTTCGGATAATCTATGTTTACCGCGTGCACTCGTCGTAGGCGAGACTTATATTTATTTAAAAACTAACGATAATATAGAGACTAAAAATCTCTGGAACCTCTAGACGTAACTTACAAAAACTGCGCGCGTTAGATTTAATTAGCGCTGCTCGTGTAAATATATCCGTAGACGGATGCGGGTTCGGGTTCAATGAAATTAATCAATTTCAAGAATTCTACCGTAATTTAGGGATATGTATAGTAGTATACGACAAGACAAACTTTGGAAGCGGTGAACCACCATTTTTCTATAGGCGCGCACAACCGAGCCCTGTACCGTTTCTAGGCGTAATAAATATTTTGTATGATCCGGTCGAATGTCATTACTATACATTGTTGAATTTGCCGGGGGCCGCGAAAACCCAGTTTTTTTTCGTACTGTAACAAACGGTATTTTCACGTCGACCAACACGCGTGTGGTAGTGTGTGAGCAAAGTGTTTTATGACACCGGCTTGCGAAAGTGAAAATACCGAAAGGATAGAGTGTTGCGATTGTTTCAGAAGTTTTTTCGGTCAAATTTGTTATGCAAATCATAAAAATGTTAAAATTTCTAAAAGAAAAAAAGATCCGTTTGCGAGCTTATAAGAATGTGTCGAAACTGCCAGAAAAGCGTTCATATCGATAGAGGAAAGCATGCATGCGGGTCTCGCTATTGCAAGATGTGTCGCGAACAAGACTCTGTAAACGCGTTATGTTATATGAGCCCGTTAAATAACGATAACGCGTCCAATAAGGAGAAAAAATTAAAAAAAAATCTGTATGTTTTTTACGACTTGGATACAAGGCAGGACGAAGAGTACAAGAATAGTTATACTACGCGGTTACAGGTTCCGAATTTGTGCGTTGCCCAGCAAGTATGCGCTGATTGTCTGGAAAACGATGATATGACACAAATGTGTAACACCTGCGGTGTCCGCGAACCTGTGAAAGAACTTGTAAATTTGTATGTACGCGAAAATTCAATGTTCGACCAAATCATATGTATCGCGCACAATGCCGGTGGGTTCGGGTTGGACGGTCAATTTATATTGAGAGAATTAGTAGAGTCTCGTAAACCGGTTTTACCTAACGTAATACTAAACGATCGCAATGTGGTTTTATTATCACTCGGACGCACTAAATTTATAGATAATTTAAACTATTTTCATATGAAGTTGAGTGGATTACCAAAACATTCGATTTGCCCGCGAGCGTAAAAAAGGCTATTTTCCGCATCTATTCAATACGATAGAAGATGAGAATTATGTTGGTCGTTTGCCTGAACCGCAATACTATGCGCCCGATAGTATGTCGTCGGAGGAAAGAAAGCACTTTTTTGTCTGGTAGAACGAGGTCAAGAGCGTAGGTGACTACGTTTTTGAATTAAAAACCGAAATTGAAGACTACTGTCGAATGGACGTGGAAATTTTACGCCGCGCGAGCTTGGCATTCAAAAGAATATTCACAGAAGTCGGTAAAATTTGTCCGTTTAGTAGCGCGACTACTATAGCAAACGCATGCTCTATACTGTATAGAAAAAAACTTTTTTCGTCCTAAAACCATAGGTATTTTGCCATCAAGTAGTTATCGACGCGATGACAAACATTCGCAAAAGTCACTCGAATGGTTGCTTCAGTGCGAGCGAGAAATTGGTCGAGAAATCATACATGCCGGTAGATCGCGCGAGTTTAAATTACCTGAAGGTTTTTTAGTAGACGGATTTTTACCATCGATTCTCACTGCATCACAGAAAGGGATAGTATTCGAATATGAGGGTTGTTATACATACGGTTGTCCCAAATGTTTCGTCAAAAACCGCGACAAACTTCTATTTTATGGACGAACTTTCGACGAAGTTTACGAGAATACACTCGCCAAATTACGAGCGATACGTGAGCACGGCTACGAGGTCCGATACATATGGTAATGCGAGTTCTACAATGCAATGCGTAATAATCCCGAGATTGCCCGGTACGCGCGCGATCATCCATTGATGAGTAAAATAACACTGAACCCGCGGGACGCGTTCTTTGGGGGTCGGACTGAGAATATCGTTCCGTATTATAAAGTTCGCGATGATGAGCAGATCAAGTACTCGGACATATGCTCTCTGTATCCTTACATTTGTAAACGGGGCGTATATCCGGTCGGACATCCCATTCTTTATGTAGGCGATGAGTGTAGTAGTCTTACAGGTGGCGATAATGATAATTTAGAGCGCGTCGGGGGTCTCGTGAAATGTAAAGTTTTACCTCCTCGAAATTTGTTTCTACCTCTGTTACCGGTAAAAATGCACGGACACCTTCTGTTTGCACTTTGTCGCACATGTTGCCAAGAAATGCGCGAATCCGATTGTCATCACGATGATATTACCGATCGCGAGTTTACCGGTACATGGTTGGTCAATGAATTACGCAAAGTTATAGAGCTCGGTTATAGAATAACGGACATATACATTATTTGACAGTATAAAACTACGCAGTTTGATGGTAATAACGGTGGTCTTTCTGCTGAATATATAAACACTTTTTTAAAAATAAAGCAAGAAGCGAGGGGCTGGCCTGATTCGTGTGTGGACGAGGCCGCGAAAGATCGGTATTTACGAGTATCAACGATCCGAGGGTATCTTGCTGGAACATGAAAAGATCGAGAAAAATGCTGGCTTGCTAGCAGTAGCTAAACTCTGCTTAAATTCGTTTTGGAGCAAGTTTGGACAGCGTAGTAATTTAAAGCAAACAGAAATTGTAAAATCTCGCAAAGGTCTTTTAAAACTTTTACTTTGTCCGTACAAAGATATCATCGGTATTGTACCTGTAAACGACGATACATTGTATGTTAATTGGCAATTGCGCGAGGAGGCTGTAATATCAGCCCCGAATACGAACGTTCTTATAGCAGCGTATACGACCGTTCAAGCTAGACTAGAGTTGTACAAATACATGGAAAATCTCGGAGATCGAATTTTGTACTGCGACACCGATTCCGTCATTTTTGTGAAGAACAGACACAATGATCCTACAGAGTACGAGCCGCCTCTGGGCAATCTTTTAGGAGAAATGACCGATGAACTAAGTTGTTACGAGCCTGCTAGTTTTATAAGTACGATGATATGTGCGGCACCAAAGTTTTACGCTTTTCGCGCAATCACACCTAGTCGTAAAAATATAGATTGCTGTAAAGTAAAAGGCGTTACGTTGAAATTTAAAAATTCGCTAAAAATAAATTTCGATAGCATCAAAATGCTTGTCAAAGATGCCTTTGAAAAAAGAAAAGATGAGGAAAAATGTAAAATTAAATTTTAATTCTATACGGCGAACAGCTACACATGAAATTGTAACTCGAGAAGAATTTAAAACTTGTTGTATTATATTAAAGAAGAGACAATACATATCGCAAAATCTCTCTCTACCGTTTGGTTATTCAAACAATACTTGTAATATGTAAATGTAAATAAATCAAATCTTTAAATATTATACTATTTTTTCCTTCCCCCCCCCTCATTTGCAGTTTTTTGGTAATCATGGCGGTGGCTTACCAGCACACACAAGCCAGCTAATTTCTGCGTATGCCGGCATCAGTTTTTACCGCGGTGGGCAGGCGCGCCCGGTACGCGCTTATTCAGCTGGTCCGCGGCGGTAAAACATCTGCAGCGCACGCGCACCACACACGCGAATCAGCGTAAAGCGTGTGTGCCGACCGCGCGACACACGCGAATCTGCGTAACTGAGTGTGTGCGGACCGCGCCGCCGCCCGTGTGATATAAAATATCGGTGATACGATGTAGGATCGTCAGTTTCGATAATGGATACGCGTTGGAAGCATCCTTTTACGTGTTGCGTATGTGGACCTACGGGCTGCGGTAAAACGGTATTCGTCTAGAGATTTCTCACCCATCTTTCTCAACTGTGCGTCGTGCATTTTGATCGAATGCTATTTTATTACGCCGAGTGGCAAGAGACGTATCGAACTGAGCTCGCGAAAATTGCTGGTAAACTAGAATTCCGCGAGGGTCTTCCGCAATCGAGTGACTACTCGAACGATAGCGAGAAGTAAAAGCTCCTCATACTCGACGATCTTATGCGCGAATCGTCGTCGTGCGATGTGATTCTCGATCTATGTACCAAGGGAAGTCATCACAAAAATATAAGCGTCGTGTTTACTTCGCAAAATATATTTCACAAGGGGAAATCGCAGCGCGATATTAGTCTGAATACAAAGTATATGGTGTTATTTAAGAACCCGCGCGATCGCGCACAAATACAACATCTCGCTCGACAAGTCTATCCAGAGGATCCCAGATTTCTACAAGAGGCATATCTCGATTCCACTAGAAATCCACACTCATATCTGTTCCTCGATCTTTCGCAGAGTTCGCTCGACGAATTTCGGGTACGCAGTTGTATATTTCCCGATGATCCCGCGCACTACGTCTACGTTCCAAAGTATACTCGATAAGACGGTATTTAAAGACACGATAAATTGTCGAAACGTCAGTTGAACACGGACAATGCCGTCGAAAACATCAAAGACCGCTAGACGCATCAATCCGATACCTGGTAAAGATTATACAAAGAAAAACGCGATTCTCTTACTTGCGCTCACTCGCGGTGGAACTGAACAACGCAAAGCACTGCTTAGAGCGATCGACAAACATACAGTAAAGTGTATATGCGAGTGCGCTTTAAACATTTTGCACGGTAACATCCAACTCAAAGCTTCGGACAAAAAACGTTTAGGAAGACATACGTTTAGAAAATCAAACTATAGCGGTGCGGTCGATTGCTACAGAAGGACAAAACGCCTTTTATTGCAAAACGGTGGCGGGTTTTTACCGCTTTTACTGGCCCCAATCATAGGCTCGCTTATTTCGCAATTAATCGGTAACAAGTCGACTGATGCTGAGTAACAAACAGATATGGATCGCGCTCGAAAAATGATCATTGTACCCGAGGAAACACTAAATAGGATTCAAACCGCGGAAGGACCTCCTGCAGCGAGTGAACACTCGATACAGACATCTGGCGATAATTTGTCGAGATTGGATAAAGAAATGCACGATATTTTATATTCGAAAAAAACACAAAACGAGCGTGAAAAATGTCTAAATTATTTACAAGTTCTGCGTAGATATTTGTTTTTTAAAGAAAACGAACGCTGAACGCGAGTTGGATGAGATTGGGGCAACTTTATCACCGCTCACGGACGAGGATATTTTGGACAGCGTGCCCAAAAATTATGCGAGAAAAGCTAGACTTTTACTACGACATTGGAAAACAGTAGCACCCGAGAGATTAAAGTGGGACAACGCTGGAACGATCTCGATAGACGGCCGAAAGATCAAGCGGTCAAATATCATTGAATTGGTCAATGATGCTATAAAAAAAGAAAAACGACGACAATGATGAGCCACCCGTAGGACGAGTAGAATTTGCGAAATTCATCAAAACATCGGCTACACCTAGTAATTTGGTTGGTAATGTCAATGTTTTAAAGATTGCGCAAATACTGATAAATCCCTTAAATGCAGCTAAACGGTCGCAGCTAGTTCACCAAAGATAACGCGGAGCTCTACGGCATCGAGGTGGCTTCGAATGAAAATTTAAATTAAAAGACATTATGAGTTACGACAAGCAATACTACGATCTCTCGCACGAAGCCGGGTACGCGGGCGCACGAAATCTCATACGCGTAAACAAAAATGGTAAAAGTTTGTCCGAAGATGATGAGAAAAAGAGGATTTACGAGTGGCTCCGTAACCAAGATGCTTACACGCTTCATAGGTCTGTACAGCGGAAATTTCAAAGACTGGTTGTCGTAGATGTACTTAGCAAATTTGCTTGGGTCGAGCCGCTTCGAGTTTAGACCGCTCATAACGTAGCAGGGGCGTTCGAAAAGGTGCTCAAGCGGTCGAATGGCCGAGTACCTGTCTGTTTACCATCGGACAAAGGCAAAGAGTTTACAGGTTCGGCCTTTCAAGCTGTGCTAAAGAAGTACGATATTCGATTCCGAGTTGCGCGAAATACAGACATCAAAGCAGCTGTAGTAGAAAGACTAAATAGAACTATACGCGAAGTATATGGCGACATTTTACCCACATGAACACTAAACGCTACATAGACGTTGTTGATAAAATTATACACGCCTACAATCAAGCTTTTCACAGTGGTATTAGAATGAAACCTGTGGACGTTAATCCGTACAATGCAATCACCGCGCGTGCGAATTGGGAAAAACGAGCTCTCTCGCTGCAGAGCGGCAAAAAATGGCGCCTATCCTAGACACGACAAATAAATACAACGTCGGCGATTACGTACTGTTCCGTCGAAACTCGACTCTCAACGCTCTTGCAGCCAGGGTTGTCAGAAGGCTGGGCGGAACAGAGAAATGGCAACACCGCTCGGCTGCTCGCTCACGTTTACTTGTCAACAACAGGCTCAGCTCGAAATTTAGGTAGGTAGGCGAACGGAACTGAAAGGGGAGGGGATAGTCTCGCGGTTTCGGGCGGGATCGCGCTTGCTGGTACGGACTGCGTCTTTCTTTTTCGCCGCCGACCCTTGAAGGAAGCACATCGTCGTCATCATCGTCTGAAATTCGTCGCCACGTGTTCGCCGTTTTTTCGTCGTTTTTTCGTGCAATCGCCGTCGCGGATTCGCGCGTATCGTTGGGCTTTCAAACATTACGGTTTCGCAATTCGGATTTTTGCCATCGTCGCGTTCGGGGAGGACGGGCTCGAGCCAGGAAAGCGAGAATACAGGGTCTGCGACACGAGCGAGCACCGCCATCTCTATCAGGTATTTCGTCCCCCAAAACAATCAGAACCCCTTGCAACAATAGAGTACACTTAAGGGTGACGACCCTACACGGGGCATCGCCCATTACACAATATTCGATGCAATATATATGGAATATTGCCACAAACTCAATCGCCTCACGAGGGCTGAGACGACCCACCAGGGTCCCACACGTTGACCGCCATTTTTTATTCTTTGTTTCGTCACGTCACATGATTCATTCCATACCCACTCAATCACACAATTTAATATCACTATTTCTATCATGTTCTATTTCTATTTCCATTTCTATTAACATTCCATTACATCAACTGCCTAACAATCTATTCGCTCATTTTTAATACATCGTAATTCTTTTATTCATACAATAACGTCAAGTCACCTACACCACCGCGTCTCAAACGTCTTTCTCTCATCTTTTGTAATTTCACAGGATCTATTTAACCTAACTATTGTGCGTAATATTAATGCGCAAAAAATAATTCTTTATGTAACCGTTTGTTTAGAAATTCAATTTTCCCCCTTTTTTTTGTCATAATCAAATTTGTATAACGTAAGTCCTTTTTGTAGTGCCAAGTACGTATAAAGTCAAATTTCATCCCTCTCCCTTTTTTTTGTAGTCAAATCAAGCTCGATAATTTTAATGTAAAATCAAAATTCCGTTTCCGTTAATAAATTGGGTTTTTTATGCCTTTCGGCTTTTTCCCAAACAAAGCTGCCTGTGTATATCAATTTATTTAAATAACCTTCCCTTAAAAATAACAAATTTTGTGAGTTTATTTTCTAAGTCACGGGGGTCATTAGCATAGGTAGGCCACGCGTACCGATCAGCTGTACCTTTATACCGATGTGTGCAAGCCGTATATAGTAGGAGTTACTCAGGCTGCGCTACTACGCATCGTATCCTTAGATGGGTCGAAATATAAATTTGGCGCCAACGTTGTGAGGCATTTCGCGCCTATACACTACATCCCTCTATTGCATCATAGCTTTCGCTCTATCGTTATAGATATAAGAGATCAGCATGGAC
>UELU01102445.1:0-14937 GCA_900490025.1 Megastigmus dorsalis | reverse complement strand
GTATATGGTTATATACAATCGTATATGATCAAATACGAAATAATTTAGCAGTTTTCGCGTGTAGTTGTATATAACCGTATACAGGTAAATACAGCTATATACAAGTAAGTTTAATAATGTAAACTCTCTTATATTTATATAGAGACAAAATCTGCATACAATTTTATACAATTGCATACAAGTCCTTGTATTCAATTATATATAATTTTATACAATCATATGAGAATAATTTTTACCCGGGTTTAATCATTTACAAATCAAATTTCTCATTTTACTTGTAAAAGTAAACCGACTTTTTAAAAACCGGAATTATAAAGTAGCGTAAACAGGATTTCTAAATAATGTTCGATGTGTTACACTATTCACGACCTCAATATCAGATCCTAGCCAAATGCGTTATTAGAATATTTTACTCGAAATAAAATGAAATTCTTGACGCCAAATCAAAACCTGATCATTCTCATAAAGTATAGGTTGAAAAATCAAGACTTGGAAACGTAAAGATCTGCACAATGCGAAAACTGGCATTTTAAACAAAATAGCTCGATCGGCTTATTCGAGTGTATACTGGGCGCAGTCGACAGCGAGGCATCAACTGCACGCGAGGAAAAGTTTGTCCAGTAGCTCGTTACGTTTATCAAAGCATCTCATTCGAGAAGCACGAAATTATTAAGACAAAAATACAACACAGAAACTGCGTCGAGCGAAAAAAGATCCGGTTCCAACTAGTCGACACAGCTGTGTGTCATATTTTTCTGAAGTTTACACACAAAGATCGGCGGTATATATATATATATATATACATACTCGCCGAGAGAGTAAGACGACACCGGCGCGGTGGTCAACGAAAAGGAAAGTATCCGAAAGTCGAGCGCAGGACAGTGCAGCCTCTGCGTGCATCCAAGGCACACGCGAGATGATATATTAATAAGGCATTGCACTCGAGGATCTAAGGAGGATCGAGAGCGAAGCGGATGAAGATGACGATGAGGAGGAGGAAGAAGAGGAGGAGGAGGAGGAGGAGGAGAAGGTACGCAGAAATAACCGCTCGCTCGCGCCGTCCGCGGATCACTGCAGCGGATGAATGCTAATCCCGTCGGATTTACCGGGCGTGCGAACAGGGCGGAAAGATCGGGCGCCGTTGCCGCACCGCGTGGTTGCGGCAGCCACAGCCGGAGACTCCCTGAGCGACGGGATAAAAAATAAGGACACGGCGACGAGAAAGAGAGAGAGAGTGAGAGAGTTTGCCGAAGAAAAAGGGACGAGCGCGCGAGAACGGGGGAGAGAAAGAAGACGGAGAAGATGAGGCGAGGTGAGCGAGCCACGTCTGCAGCAGCAGCAGCAGCAGCAGCAACGCCAGAAGAAGCTCGAGAACATCTCTTCTCTGGCGCTCATTAATAATCACTTCCGAAAGATCGATTTATAACTCGGAGCAGCTGATGGTCGACGAGGTCCGGGCAAGCTACTCCCTTCTCTCTCTCTCTCTCTCTCTCTCTCTCTCTCTCTCTCTCCATGTCTGTCTCTCTGTGTCCGTGTTCATTTATAACGCGCGCTCCCGCGACTTGCACTATAGAGATCGCGGGAGATATGTAAAAATTGAGCTTACCGGTTTATAAGTAAGAGCCCGCGCCCGGCGGAGGAAAAGTCGAGTCGAGCGATCGCGCGGGAGGAGTAGCTCGGCCGAGGATTAGGGCCAGGGGAGGGTTACACCTTGCCCGTCCGCGGCTTAGCAAAAGACCCCACCGAGAGAGAAAATGCATTTTTCGTGAAAATCTTTCGCGTCTCAAATGATGTACGTATATGCGTGTGCGCGCGAGACTTATATCCGCAAGGGATTACGAGAGCCGGGCAAAAATTCCTCTTCGTCCTGTACACACGAAGCCTCTCTCGACATCGATGGCGTAACCGGTGTGATCTTTGCCCCTTTCTCTCTCTCTCTCTCTCGATCTTTCTCTCCGTCTCCCTCGTCTATAAGTCCGCGCACGCGTTGTACGTTGAGAAATGGATAAGACTGACGTATGGATGCTGCTGCGAGGTGTCCGTATGCGCTATCTTAGCGATGAGGAGAAATTTCTCGACGAATTTGATGGAGCGCCAGCTCTTCTCACCGGTCAGCCCCGTGAAATGCTATTTTTCTCTTTAGCCATTGCCTTTTTTTTTTATTTTTCTTACACAGTGAATACTAACGTGCAGTTGTTTAAGGATTGTCAACAATCTTACAGGTATTATGCGTTATTCGTGCGGTGAACTTTTTCTAGTAAGGAATTCTGTTGAAAATCTAAGTAGCTGTATAATTTATCATGTCTAAACAGCTTAGGGTATAAGCTTAGGATATACGTATACGATGTCTTTTGATCAAGCCGTTATAATATTTTAATAGCACATTAGTATAATTACGCACATTTATATGTTAATCCGCAACCACAAAATGATTACTCAGATTTCAATACATTATAGGAATCACCTATTACTTTATGTTACTATACAGTGATTTAGAGTAGAAAAACTTTTTTATCTATTGTTTTTGTATTAAAATGATTCGTTAATTGCTTGGAAATTGTTTTCTCACTGTTTTTTGTATGTTGTAACTCGATGTTTAAGTTGTATGACGATTAAGAGGGAAGCGTTTTTGTTCGATTTTTTGTGGCGGAAGACTTTCGAGGCTATAGTCGTCCTATCACTGTACAAGGAGACTCAACTTTTCTCATACAGGAGGCATTGATTTGAAAAGTATGCGTTGATAATGCATATAAGTTTTAGTTATTTATTACAAAAATAAAAATGATGTGTAGATTAATATTTAAAACGTTGTTATTGATTGTAATTTATATAAAAAACAAAATATATATACAAATTAAATTTCAGATTTTAATAATTATCTTAAGCGCAGATCGCTCTCTGAGCAGCTGCACAATGTACCGGTTTTTTTCTCTGTGTGATAATATCAATTTAATTGATACCAAGCTAGATATTGATTTTTTGTAACGAATGAATGATCAAAATGGTATAGATCTGATATGAGTATTAAATTAAACGCTAATTAGTTTATAGTTGAAAATTAAGAATAGGACTTTGAACTTGGTTTAATCTTATTACATGCGTATTTTTATGTATTATGCGTTATGTAAAAGTGGGCTAATATATAGTTCTAGAGTAGTTTCATTAAAGATTCCAAAAATTATTAGACCATGGTCTAAAAATAATACTTGCAATAATATTTCCAAGTATCGATAATGAATGTGTTTGACACAAAAAATTTACGTAAATATCTTGACCGATTTTTTGAGAGCATTCGGTACGCGTAACCTCCGGTGAATGAAGAGTAAAAACGTTTTCTTAATGAGCTTCATAACGCATAAACACATGTAATTAAATCTAGAAATTTTTTGCATGCGTTGGACACGTAAGAATAATTAAGCGTTTGAATAATCGACGATTATGATGAGTATATCAAAAGCGAATTTCACACGTCTTAACTATCATAATATGCTTACTTTTTTTCAAATACACTATATTCATGTAGGAGAGTATTTTGTAGATAGTTAAATTTTTAAAGATTCAGATTTTTGTAGCATGCTTCATAGGCGAATTGAAAATTTCATCACGCATTATAATAATTGTCTTACAAAGATTTGAATCTAGGAATTGTAGCCATGGAGTATCGAATGTATCGTGGAAGTCTTGGAATCGAATATAAAACATAGTGTTTCAATCGGTGCGACTAAGATATTGTCAAGCATAAGTAATGTGTACACAGTTGGAAATGGAGTAGATTGAACAGCCGATCATGTTTTTCCGTTATTTTTTCACCGATAGAATCTATTTTCTAGAGCAATAGAATTTGAAATAAGCAAGTTTAATACGCTTCACTGTACCTGAAATATCCTGCTGGACTCGTGCCTCGATTTCCAGATTATTGTGTCACGAACCAAGTTCCAAGCCGATGTGAACTTGCAAAAAAGGAAAAAAGCAGCCGCGTACTTTACATTAATAATCAAAGTCAGATAGCATTCATATTACTAAATTTCACGTGATTCGTTATTACAGGAAAATCATAAATCATCGCGATTTTATCACAACGATGTTTCAGCTGATACATTTTTTCGCAAACATTAATTTCTGCTTGTTCAACATCGAGCAGGTACCACCAAAAATCGACGTTGTTTTCTTGGCAAAACTTGTTTTCTAGACAATCAAGATCGGTGCTCGCATCTACACTCTCGATGATTTATGACATTACAGCCGCGATAAGTATCTCCCGCTAAGCATAGGTGAAACAAATAATGAGAATCGATGCACTGATCGCGACAGAAGCTTTACACGACCGCGCACTGAAATCTCGCGAATACCCCGGAGGCGCACGACTAATAGAATAAGCGCCGCTTGCGCAACCAATGTGAGCCTCCTTGGAGTTTTCATTCACTTATACAGAGGCGCGCGCGGGACCAAAGCAAGAGTGCATCGCCTATTGGGCGCTGCACATTATAATAGGCGACGAGAGAGAGAAAGAGAGCGGGCCAGTCACTCGCAGCTGCGTCTATCTATGAGTGGAGGCGCGTGTAAACTAGTTTTCTCTCGATGCACGCCGATCTCGAGTCTCTCTCTCTCTCTCTCGTTCCACGGCTCGGCGCGCGATCGTTCGATCGGTTCAGCGATCGTTTGGCGTTTGACGGTGCGCACAGCCCCCCGCGCGTCATGTGCCGGCAGCTTTGGTCTTCCGGGACTCTATCGCTCGTTCCCTCGCATGCAAACGTGCCTCGGCAGAAGGAGAGAGAGAGAGAGAGAGAGAGAGAGAGAGAGAGAGAAAGAGAGAGAGGAAGAGGGAGAGGGAGAGAGAAAGAGAAGAATAGAGGAGCAGAGCTGTAGTGGCAAGAGCGAGAAAAAAGGAGAGCATACTTTTTGGCCCTCGCATTTTTCTTTAATGCATCGCTTCTTTTTGCTTCGCTGTTCGCCCTTCGCCGCTTTTTCATTCGGTCCCAGAGTTATGACTCGAGTTCCCCGCGCGCGCTTGAGTGTGAGTGCGTGCGCGCGTGTGTGTGTGTGTGTGTGTATAGAAGGCAGGCCGTGGCTGACGAGATCGACTGATAAGAAGAGAGTGAGAGCTGGGTCCAACCCTTTTTTTGTTGTTCTCTCTTATAGCCCCGATACGTCGCCCGTTCCTTCGACTGTTGGCTGATATAATATGCATGCACTTCAAACTCAGCTTAGCTTGACTCCCTCCACACACGCGGCTCGGCCCGGATGATCGGTCGAAATAATAATGTGAAACTAATTCGAGTTGGCCCGAGTTAGCGTGCGTGTGCCGCGAGAGCCAAAGTTATATTCGGCCCACGCACTTGTTGTATTAGCTAAATAAACGATTGATCAGGCGCCAAGATTACGATATCCTTTGGATTATAATATGCGGTTCAGGTCGGACTTCAAAGAGGAAAATGTGTCGGTTTAATTTCAATAGAGTGTCTTTTATTTTTGACCCAAAATAAGTGTTGTCGGCCAGAAATAATCTTTTATTCTTCTATAGCTCGCGAGAAGTCGACTGCTAGATCATTTGCTTTCGCGAGTAATTTAACTTCAAAGGTTTGATAGAGCGCGACAGTCGCCGAGTTATTTTATCCGAAATTATAAAGACCGTGTCATAACACGCGAGTTTCGGGTAGAACGATAAATCTATAGCCGCGATACCGTTATGGATTGGATTATCGTTTCATAATTCGACGTCTATTAAAAATTATATATTGTGCAAGCTTCAAGTTTCATTACGTTTTCTGATGAGTTTCAACAAGAGGATAGATTTTATTTCAGTTTTATAATATCTAATAATTCAACGAAGTAGCTATAGCACAGATATACATTTTAATCGTCATAGAATAATTGCGAACACGAAACTTTGTTGAATAATCAACTGAAATCAAATTTTTGGTTTCGTTAAAAACACAGAACTTGTTTTACTAAAAAAAAGAAAAAAACAAAGAGTGAAGAAAAGCAAGCGTTACATAACAGTGACTTTTCGTTTTAACCCTTTAGTTTTACTCCGTTTCAGGTATACGAGCCGAGCTCGGATAAGATTTATTAGCTGAGAAACTGCTCGTGTAATTTTTAAGGCAGTTAGTTCTAGCCAGTAACGCGTTGAGGTAACGCGTACTGTGTAAGAAAACAATATATTTGACGGCTGAACATATTTTTTTGTTACTGTTTTCACAGCTGGTGCATGGATGCCACGAAGAACGTATATAATACAGTTATAGATTCATAAAAAAACTAAGAACTAACTACAGGTTGTTTTCATAGAAGCCACACTTGCTGCTGTTACCGTGCTTAATACGTCACGAAATGTTTGATTTGATCGAAGAAGTTTCCTAAAAGCGAGAGACCATTTTTAATTGCTGTAGCGTAAATTCAGCTTTTACCGGTATTTAATATCTGGACAAAAATACTCATTCGAATTCTATGACAGTACATTTCAGGTCCTCTAGAAACAATAAGCCGAAGTGTCGAAAACAGAGCGTAACACCCGATGCCCGCAAAATCATAATTCCGCGCGTAACCGAAGATGATGATCCGCTGATCCTTCGCCGTGTAAAAGGAACTGCATGCATCGTGCATACGTTCCTCTCTGTCTCTGTCTTGTTCCTCCCTCGCTCTCACTCTCTCTGTTCATCCCTCTTTCGCCGCACACTCATTCTCTCCTCCTCCATCTCTCTTTCTCTCCGACAAAATTCTTTCTTCTCACTATTTGGTAAAAGCACCGAGCGGCCGGCATACGCACGCGATGGATCGATGAATCCACACACGCAAACGTTACTCGTAGATGCGCACGACTGGAGATATGCATATATATATGTGTGATAGGCAGCAGCAGCAGCAGCAGCAGCAGCAGCAGAGGAAATTCAAGTCGTCGATGACTACGTCGTCTCATCCTGGCCGATATGCGGCTGCGCGCTCGAAGCGAGCTTTGAATTGCTAAACAATCCAATTAGATAGGCGTACTGACCTGCTCGGGTCATGAAAATCGCATTCGCTATATCATGTGTACGACGCCGCGAATCGCGAAGCAGTGGAAAAAGGAAGGAAGAGGGAGCCGCGTGGCGCTATACAAAACTGCGCACAATTCCGCCGCCAATTTCCTACGGCCAATGTTCTCACGTGCAGTGTGTCATTTGCGCGCAACTTGGTCGTTATGAAATTTCGCTGCCCCTGACTAAAATCCCGCGCGTTTGTTTTTCACCGCTTTCAAAACGGGGACAGCGGAGAATTCCACTATTATCCACTATCGGCTATTGTACTTGCGCCTATATTTTCCGCTCTTGGATAAAAGAGCGCATAGCTGACTTGTTGTTTCACTCGATGTTTTGCCTGCGTGTCGATTGACGGATAGCGTACCGGTACAACACTGAATTTTGATTAAGGCCTTCTTTTCTAATTACTCCTTTTGGGAAGATCCTTTTTTATGTAGTCGCTTTTGTAAGTCCTTTTACCCGAGAGCATTAAGAGGATATCTGCAGGCGTGTGGTGTAACGAAGAACACGTTAATCTTAATACCACCGATAATCTTTTAATTTCATCACTATCATGTATGTTTTCTTAAATGGCTTAAATGCTTGGGAGTCCAAGGAGCAGTGATTGTAATGCCCTGATAATGTATTGTTTCATTATGGATCTTTTCACAAAACTAAAATTTCACTTATAATTAAGTGTTATTAAAAATGAGAAATCGATGAAAGTTGTAAGTGTTTATATTATTATTATTTTTTTAATAAAATAATTGGTTCTCACGTAAAAAAGGTTAAATAGTGAACTTTATATAATTATTTTATCATCTATTATATTTGTCCATTTCAAAGTGTTTCAATGAATGACTTATTTCTGCGAGAGATTTTGGTTGCATATTACGAACGACCAGTGTTTATCATATCATACAAAATTCAACGATATTCGAAAATTGAAAAAGTTAGGTGCTGATACAAGCTTCATAAAGTTAATATTTGGTTACATAATGACATGTGATAATGCAAAAACATTTTTACTCACAATTTCAATGATGATTTGAATAGCTATACGAATTATCACATGTATCATGACTACATTAGATTTATATTAAGACACAAAATATGAAATTGATGAGTTTCTTTGTACCTATAAGGAAAATCGCTTTTGCTCCTCAAGACTAAATTCAATTATCACGTGGCAAGGGTACATAAATTTTCCCATGAAACAATCGTTTTTTTTGTCCCACGACGCTGTTCCTTTTTGTTAGATATGCAAAAGTTATTAAATGTATTCCAAAAAAGCTGCTGTACAGACGACATTCTTTTTTTCACGTTGATCTACTACTTTGGATGATTGAAATTTTCACTTGAATCAACAAGTGTCGAAACGCAGTCGTGTGTTTCTCTCTCTCTCTCCGCTCAGCGCTCAAGGCTTTTTGATACTCGTCGCAAAATCGTTCCCGCGCTTGTATCTGGCTGCGGAAACAGTAAATTCAGGCAGTTATTTGCATAACCCGGCAATCGAATCGAAAGAGAGAGAGAGAGAGAGGGGGGGGGGCGAGGAGAAGAGAATAAAAAAGTGTCTAGGGGCCTTTGATTGTGGCTGCATATATAGCAATCGTAGATCGCAGTCGATCTCTTTAGTTTAATGTAAATCTCGTTATTGAAATATCCGAGTGGAAAAGCATCACATTTGATACATGCATTAAGGGGGGAAAAATAACGTGCAACTATATGTTTTATGACATCGAGCCCGGGACGGATGATTAGTATGCTCGCGAGAGCTGATGCGTCGGTATACATAGTAAGCTTTGATTATCTATGGACGTCGTCGCCTGTTTAACTCGTAACCGTATAATCATTCGATTATTGTTTTTATCACAAGTTTTTTCGTTATCAGACCTGAGCGAGTGTTCCCCATTAATGCAATCTTAATTAATACGCAGTATTAATTAATTAATACAATTTTACCAGCTGAATTATGCGGAGACATGCAATTTTTTCACGCTCTGCTTAATTATCGATTACGATAGATACACTATTTGTACATTTTTCCTTAAGTAAAGCTTGATAATTTAAACAATAATATTTGATAATATAATAAGATGATGAATTTATTATTCCTTTGTTATTCACAATGTTTAATCGAAACGTCGCAAAATAATAGTTAATAAAAGAAATTTTGCAGTATATATATATTCCGTGAAGATCAATAGATTCACTTAAACATTGTGAATAATATTTGATGGTTTTATAATTTGTAGGGTAACTCGCGGTAAAGTAACTGTCGAGCATAACGCCGTCGATAAGCGTGTGCCGCGTGTCGTCGAGGTACCGATAAACGCCGATGGAGGCCGACACCTACCTCTCGCTACATTCGGATTTCAGTCGACTTCGAACGGTCAGGAACGATAGAGGCAGGAATAGGTCGGAGAACGAAATAAAAAGAACGAGGAAAACGTGCCTCGCGCCATTCGTCATTATTAAGTGCAATAAGCACTCGCCGATATACCGATATAACGTGTAGTAAAAAATATCCGACACGATCAGCTTTCGGAGAAAAAGAGGTCTGGAAAAAAAATTAGCATACGAATGTATATATCCTGTCGAGAGACGCGAGAAAAGCAGAAAAAAAAGGAGCGGCGCGTAAGTGAGCGTGAGATATTAATTTTTAATCACACATATTGCTCGATTCATTTCGGTTTTGATGACGATTACAGCGAGCGAGTGCAGCTTTTTCCCGACTTTTGCGCGCGATGATACGTATAACATATATATGTATATATGTCGATGTGTACGAGGCGCGAGATGTGCCAGATACGTGCACACGTACGTGAATCATCTTAATTTGAGTAATTAATTTAATGCGAACTTACTCAGCTTAATCAAATATTTATTTACTTATAATGTATCTCCTCTATATAGGCGAGTGAATTAATCAGAGCTTCTCTTGGCTGTACGTTAAGAAAATTTATGTATTAGACATGAATGTAATATTTTTAATTAAATACGAGGCTTGTACTTAATGTAAAGATTTATTTCGTAGATTCTGTAATAACTAAATTTTCATTATACTTCGTAAAATGTTGCTTTCTAAAAATGTTATTCAAAAATTTAATTGAATGGAAATTATGTTTATAAACTAAAAATAGATGTTATTTGTCTACACAAAATATTCGTAGTGGAAATGTACATTAATAAAGGCCGAGGTGAGTCTACTCTGTTCTTAACATACGAAAGTAGAAATAGATGAGTACAATCAGACACTGATTTTTAATCAATTTTTTTTTATATGTCCCAAAGAGGTTAAAGTTTTTGAATTTGATCTTTTCTACATTAAACTATACCATCGTAGATTTTGTACGCCTATTTTAAAAATTATTGTTTTATTCAAATCTCGTGAGCATCCTCCTTTATAAAAACTGTGCACGTTTTATTTGTGTACCTATTTATGTATAAGAACAAGATGGTACATGCGTGTCTCCATTTTTTCTTTTCGATCTCTTTTTTCTACGCTTTTTTCGGAGTATGAAAATAGATAAAACATTAAGAGAAAAGGTAAACCGATAAAATAAAAAATATTAGAGTAACTCCGTTTCTAGTCGTCATATAGAATAAATCGAATGAGTACATAAAAGTGATGAGAATATACGATCGTTGTTTCTGCCATTTTCTTAGTTCCATACAGCACATTATTCTTTAAAGTAATCGTTTGGTGTAGTTCAATAGTCGAGTTTTGTACACTTCTAGATCTTTAATTTCCTGTATCGGTTATAGAATTGTCACAGAGAGAAAAGAAAGACATTCCAATTACCTCTGCTATATTGCAAAAAAACTATTCCCGTCGATAATAGAGAGAATTCCATCGTTTAAATGTACCGTTATAAAAGTTATTTAAATAAAGTGGAAAAAATAATCAAGAAAATTTTCGATTAGGAAGAAAAAGGACGAAAATTTAGTTGTCTCGAATGAAATATAAAATTTTCAATTTTATAATGCAATAGTTCACTTTCTTGCGAAATGTGTTAAATAAACGTTATTAAATTTACTAATATTCAGCTGCAAGTACATTTACGAGGCTATGTTCTTTATGGCATTAATAAAAGCATCAACATTGACACGTATATATAAAGTTTTTGTGAAAACGGAATTCCTTTATCGCTGACTAACGTTCTAATTAGGTTTCATGATGTAATTTTCGGTGTCGTTGATGCGACAACAAAATTATTGATTCTATGTTCAATTGGCAATAGTCTTATAGATGACATATACACGAAGAGCTGCTAATTGTACAATGAGTATTAAAAAATAGTTAATTAACCGAAAAGGACGATGTAATGAACTTTGCTATACATTGCAAATAATCTTAGCTTATAAAAAGCTTATAAACGTGACTTGCGGCAAAGGTCATTAAATAGCGACAGATTGCAGGAAGTACTAAGAATATGTAGAGCGAAAATTCCATCAGCTTAGGATATATTCGAAGCAGGAAAAATCCCAGCGAAATTGTCCAACGAAATGACAGCTCGCTATTATCCTGACAAAGCTGATACGTGTAAGCCAACTGTCAATTAATATCCTTTACTTAACTCGAGCCTCGCGGTGCAGTGCTTTAACATAAAGCAAATTAATCTTTCACACATTACAAGTGGCCGTAGTCGGTATATACACGCGGCGGGCCGATAATCATTAGCCATATATCTCTGAAAGATTAATGATGCAGTAGCGGCACTCGCGCAGGTCGGACGACAGATCGAGCCTGCAGTTAACATCGCGAGCTAAGCTCGGGAAAAAGTCTCCCTATATAGCTGCAGCGCAGTGCATGTAACAAACACGCGACGACTTTGTCTATGTATACAATAACACGATATGTGCTGCGCACTAATCCCCTTACATACATTGTATACATCAATCAATTCCTAGCTGCGTGTATGCATGCGTTTCCTCTCGATTTCGGAAATGTCAGCTGATATATAGTTGCCTGGAGAGAGAGAGAGAGAGAGAGAGAGAGAGAGAGATAGATAGATAGATAGATAGATATTAGTTTATTTGCAAATAAATACAAAATTTCAATAGTAACAATATTCAAATGTGTAAATAAGGTTTTATAGGTAAATAACATTATATATAAGACAGTCTTCATGTTTCATTAGTCTATATAAAATATTGCACTTAGTTTCTATCCATGATATCACATAAGTTAAAATATAATACAAAAATCAGTCTTAAAAATGTTTAAATAAGTAATATCATAGGGCGTCTTCTTTTAAAATACAAATAAACAAGGTAAATCAAGTCAGTCTATATCTATCGGTCAATTATTGTATTCTAAAATTAACATTCACTCATTGCACACATACACCCACTCACACTAATAAATACACTCACACAATTGAAACGTTGAATAGGGGACAAAACAAAATAAGTCAACATAAAGAAAACCCGTCTGCTCGCCCACCTGTGTGGATGTAAGTCTAGACAAAATAGAGAATAAGATCAAATATTTAGCGCACTAGGATCACAGGTCCAGTTTCTGGATGACTAGGGGTCGAGCTCGAGGAGGTGTTTAAGGACCGCCGTTTTAAATCCGCACAAAGATGGAAGGTTGCGTAGACTCATTGGGAGGATCTCATGCCAGTCTCCGTGCGCACTCTTGGCACCGAGAGTTCTTGTGCATCACCCCTGCTAGCGCACCTGGACTGATGTTTATTGAAAAATGCCGCTAAATACCCCGGTTCATTAAGTCGAAGGATTTTATACATTAGAGTGGAGGCAAAATACATCCTCCGATTGTCAACGCGCAACCAGCCCAGTTACTTTCTGTAGGGGGTGATGTGCTCATCCCTCCTAACACCGTAGATAAATCGCACATATGTGTTATTCAGTCTTTGTAGCCTAATTCTTTATTCGTCGGACGCGTCAAGACACACCAGTAATCAAGATGGGGTAATACTAGAGCTTCAACCAGCCTTTTGTGTAAAGCCTCGGTGGTACATGCCCTTATAAACCGCAGGCTGTAAGGGGCTTTATTTACTTTTTTCGTTATTGAATCAATCTGCGGAGACTCACGACGGCGTCGGAAAACGGCACGAGCGCTCCGCCCCCCATGTTAACATTTGGCAGTCCCATTTTAACTAAATCATTAACATATTTTTTAGAACCAAATAAAATCGCTTTGGTCTTGCCAGCATTGAGACGCAGGGACAAGCGCTCGGTCCACATCGACACCTACCGTGCCGCATCAGACAGGCGAGCTATGCCCTCCAGAAGTTCACCCGCAGGCACTTGCAGGTAAACCTGGAGGTCATCGGCATATAAAATGTGCTTGACCGTCTCACGATCAAAGAGGTCTTTTTAGGTCATTGATATAGAGACTGAAGAGCAAAAGTCCGAGGACCGACCCCTGTGGTACACCTAAATTTGTCTCAATCCACGAAGAAGAACCATTTTTAGATAAAACGCGTTGAGTGCAGCCTTGTAAATACGATTTAATCCACAGGAGTGCGGTCCTCGAGAACCCGAGATCGCGCAGTTTGCTCAACAGTCTCGAAGGAGAGATGGTATCAAATGCCTTGCTGAAGTCGAAGAGCAACAGCAAGTAATCGTCCTTCTATCAATGCCTATTCGTATGTCATCCATCAGCTTAAGCAGGGCTGTCTGAGTATTGTGATGCTGTCTGAACCTTGCCTGCAAAGGATCGAGAATGCCGGTCCTGGTGAGGTAGTTGATAATTTGAGAGTGTGCAATCTTCTCAAGCACCTTGGAGAGGAAGCACAGTAGGGCGATGGGACGAAAGTCCGAGACTGAGGATGGAGCTGAAATCTTTTTTAAAGTCACTAACTGAGCCTGCGTCCAAGTACTCGGGAAGACTCCCTGAGCAAAGGAGGAGTTGAATAAACTAACTATATAATTCCCCAATATTGGAAGCGACTTCGCTACAACACTCTGCGGTATGTAATCCGCACCCCTCGCCTGTGATGAAAAATGAGATATGGCGAGAACTACATCTGGGAAAGAAACGGGTTGAAAAGAAAAACCATCATCAGATGCGGACTGTATAGTATCCATAACACTATCTATATTCTCGTTGGGTGCTACTGACACACCCGCAAAGTGAGAGTTCAGCTCCTCCGGGGTGAAACCATGCAACTCCTCCCTGTTTTTTGGCAAGAGGCCGAGATTACGCATTTCCCTCCAAATATCCTTCCTATGATCAAGAGCGTTAGAAAGCTGATTACTACGATAGGAGGTACGCTCTTGATCCATACATATCTCGATCTCGTTACGTAAACGAAGAAATTCATCCAGGAGCACGGCACTCCCGGTTCTTTTGTACTGTCGGTGCGTAGCGTCGCGTTTGTTGATGAGTAGCTGAAGTCCTGCGCCAATCCATGGGGCTTTCCCTCTACGAGAAGTCACAGTTTTCAAAGGAGCTAATTCATTAATAGCCTCCAATAGATTGACACTGAGACATTCAAGCGCCTCATTACTGTTGAAGTTAGACTCTAAGGTATTTGTGGAAAAAGTCGACCAATCGCAGCAACACAAAAACTCATTGAGCTCAGTTGGGTTTATCTCACTGTAGCTTCGAAAGCTGAAAGTCTCTTTAGGAGGAGACACAACATGAATATCAATGGTAGCATCAATGATATTGTGTCTGCTACGAAAAGGCGCCAGACTATTTCCACAGTCGAGTATCCTATCGTTATCGTCTACAAGCATTACGTCAATCCATGTATGAGATGTATCGGTATGATGCGTCGGGCCGTGCTCGATGATCTTAACTGAGAGCTCGTCAGTTAATCGCTGAACGAAGAGAGAGAGAGAGGGAGAGAGCTAGAGAGCATTACGCGTACCTGCCAAGCAGCACTTTCTCCGACTTATCTTACCTCTTGCAGTGTATATATGTATATGCGTATGCAGTAGGCGAGCGCGGCCCATAAATAAATCG
>UELU01102443.1:0-14604 GCA_900490025.1 Megastigmus dorsalis | reverse complement strand
GTCTAGGATAGATCGAACCGAAGTACCAGCAGCTAGTAGTGGATTCTCGGCTAAATACTTGATTTCAGCAGAGTGAAATTTCAAATATTCTACTTGCTGGCACATAAAAGAAAACAGGGTTAGTTTGGTCTACCAACTACGAAAATTACCCTGATCAAGGTTCGGATCGATAGAACCAAAGTACTAGCAGCTAGTAGTCGATTCTCTGTTAAATACTTGGTTTCAGCATAGTGAAATTTCAAATACTCTATTTGCAGGCACATATACATAAACACAGGGATAGTTTGGTTTATCAACTCTGAAAAATACTCTGATCAATGTGTAGGATAGATAGAACCGAAGTACCAGCAGCTAGTAGTCGATTCTCGGCTAAATACTTGATTTCAGCATAGTAAAATTTCAAATACTCTACTTACTGGCACAGAAACATAAACACAGGGCTAGTTTGGTCCACCAACTACGAAAATTACCCTGATCAAGGTCTAGGATAGGTAGAACCAAAGTACCATCAACTAATATTTTGATTATCGTCATAATTTTGAAGATATTCACAAAATTATATTGATTTTGTACATTAGCGTAAATCTATATATGCTGAATAAGAATACATATAGGTGAATAAAAATCAAAGTTTAATGGGTCATTTCGAATAAGACAGAGTTCGAATAGGCGCCGCGAGCCGCTTCGGAATCTTTATCACTCTATATTTTTCTCTTCGGCTGGTATTGTTGTTTGAATTCACGGATAAAAGCCGGAAAAAAAAACAAGAAACAAAAACGTCATTTCCTTCAAGGCTACCACTGTGTATATTATAAAATATTTTTAGTATACTATCACTTAGAGTACCAAATCGCACTTTTTGTCTGTTTCCCTCTTACCTTTTTTCCGAACTTTTAGTAGACACTTTTCAAATTTCTTCATAAGAAATAAAATGTGTCCTCGAATCCGAGTGCAAAAAATAAAAAAGGTCGTAGTAAGACCTTGAAATAAAGCGAAATAATCGGCAGATAATGGCACCTCCTGGGGTCAAAATCTGAAAAAACTTCCGAAATTTTAACAGTCTTTATTCAAAAGTTCCAGCAAAAAATACTGTAGTAAATTCTTCAATTTCCGTTGTAAATCAAATATTTTGAAATCCATAAATCGTAAATTAAGAGTCCCATATGGATATTCTTGTCCGTTTGAGAACACTAAACCAGGGGAGTAAGATCTGTTAGTCAAAAATTTAAGATTTTTTCGTTCACTCTTTGGGTTAAAACTCAATCTATTTATTCGATTTTCAATTCTGAAACTGAAATACGTGGGTAATAAAGTGTTAAATACGTTTGTCAGCAATGCTTATGAATATATCAAAATATTATCTCGTATAGAAAACTAACGGACATTTACAGGGCTTTGTAATAGTGAACACAACTTGAACGTCCACGTTCTATTCAAACGTCGGCTAGAAAACGTTCACCATAAAAAAATTACAATAAATTTCTAATAATCTAATAAAATATATTGTAATAGATTTCATACAATCAAAAAAAATAATTTAAGTAATAATTAGACGTGCATGGTTCGTAAACTGCAATGTCAAGCATCTGCACTACTAGGTAGTTCGGATATTCCATATTCTATAACCTTCATAAAAGAGAACATCTTGGTTTATACGTTGCTCGTAAAATCTGAGTTAAATTTTCAAAATTTGCAGAAGAATTCTTTATAACGATGATAATTATAAATTATTTAATTATTTTTCCACTTTTGAAAAAATTATTATGTAGGCTCGTACTCTACTTATAATCGGTTCTCGAGAAAAAATAATAATGCAATGCTGAAAATTTTCATCTAACGCCATCTATTATCCTCCATCTCAATTGGCGATATCAACAAAATGATAAAACTCCGTATCGTCGGTATTCTACGTAACCTTAAAAACACTTTTTCCGAGGTCATTGGAGACCGGAGTGAAGTTGCCGCACTCTGTTCGCCGCTCGGTAACGTGACGACGACGAACCCAACTGGAACGTCATTTAAGACCCGTAATTTCGGCAACGACGATGAATAATCAATATTTCTAATATTTATTACGAAAGGATAAAAAGATTATCGCTAACCAAAAACGACTATTTCGACTTATTTTTATCCCGTCTACAAGAATATGGCAGAAATATTAAAAAAAAACTTTTATTTCGGAAAATAAATCTTTTATCTTTTGAACAAAAAATTTTCCATTACTTCTGGATATACCATTGAATTCTCATTGCAACTTAACATCGAATGAGACCTGCTGCACATTTATTTTTCTAACCAGTTCCGAATAAACTTAAGTCAAAAGTAGTGCGTGCTAAGTGTGTCACGCGGTATAAGGTCAGGTTTAATTATTAGCGTTTCAAGGAACACTTCCAGATTTAGTTTTCAGACCTCTTACGTTTACGTATAATATATTGAAATTACTACCACAAACCGCGTTAGTCAACGACTGAATGTCTTGGAATTCTAGTTCGTTTTCGATGACGCAGCTGTATCCAGGTTCATACTATGAGAGAGTAATTTAAAAAAAAATATGAAGCGAGAGGGTACGGCAAGGCGAAACTAGGGTAAATGGTGTATGAATGTGTGAGTGAGAGTGTAACGCGTGAAGAGAGAAGCGTGCGAAGGAGAGAGAAGAAGACGAGACACCACCGACACAGAGGCCGGCAACGAGCACGCAGAGGCAGGCATTCAGTGGCGTGAAGCAGAGTGGGTCGGAGGACAGTGGCGTTGGAACGCACCAGCGCCGAGTGAGTGGAGACGAGACGAGGGGGCCGCGGCTTGGTCCACTGCCAACAGAGCTCCTTTTGAAAAGCCCGCCACAACCGTCATACCTCCTCACTCGCGACGCCTAAGGTCGCGAAGCGTCCGCCTGTCGTACCTGCCCGCGCAATGACCGTCACTGACAGCGAGCGGCGTCATCGGCAGGGCCGAAATTCGAAGAGCGCTCACTCTCCCGCTTAGTGTCGAGGACACCGGTTTAGCTTGCGAACGCAAATATAAAAAACTCGAAATTTTATAACAAGGAGCGGAGTAAACAGATACGGTACGCGAGATTGCTTAAATTTAATTATTGATTTTTTGTTGCGATACGTGTGTGTGAGTGCGTTTGTGGTTCGAGACCTGGTGGAGCCTTGCCGTGTACACCGAGACTTGGGGGATTCATCTGCTTGGAGTTTATCGCGAATCGTCCTCACGACATTCGTAGCCGGGCCTACGGTCGCGCATCGCGATACGTTGAGCTGATTCTCTGGAAGACAACCTTTAAATTTTATAGTTAATTAAAATATTGTTTTATCCTGAAAATCATTGCCACGCTTTGTCTCTTTCCTGGCTTGCCCGCTATTCGCTTTTCCCTTAGCTTTCCGGACGAGGGTAAATCGGCCAACAACGAGATCTTCAAAAAAAAGGTTGGAGTTTCATACATTTATCGGGAGTGAGTGACGGGCAACGGGTTCGCCGATACCAAGAAACTACGTTTAATGTAAGCGTAGCGAACAACGAGATAGGAAAACGCTACCTTACAAATGGCGCCTTAACGCGGTATGAAAATTCGCGATAAACGAGACAGTGCGGATTAGTCTCAAAATCATATTAAAATAGTCTCGAAAATTAAAATTATAAATTCCGTATATAGTGTGGAATTCCGGCTCAGTACATAGAAGCGCACGACACTTGCCTCGCGCTCGCGAGTAGGCAGTGTTGTTGTTTACGTTTCGCAACCGCTGCGCCGGGTTCGAACGTTCAAAAGTGCTAGTTTTCTCGGTTTAAGTATAGTAACGCGAGACAATATTACTTGAAATATTATTTCGAAAATAATTATTTCAACAGTCAGGAATTCGTACAGTAGAGTTTAACGATACTAAAGCTAGGCAAAATACAGTCAACACCAGCACGGTTGGCAAGCGAGCGAGACACTATAGAGCGAGAGTAAGAGAGAGAGAGAGAGAGAGAGTATATAGAGATATACTACGCCACATACAGTACGCCGGCAATCAGAATCTTATACGCGATTCGAATTGCAACGGACGTCTCCGGAAACTGAAATTAAGGCGGATTAGAATTTTATGGGTAAAAAGCGAATGTTAATTGGAATAAATTTTGAGTTTATAGCATTGGTAAATCAGCTGGATTGTCTTGTGACAAATTAAATTGAATTTAAATCAGTTATTATTATAATAGTTGGTGCATGACTAAAAATTTTTTGTGTGATATGTTTATAACGGTACATCGTAATGTCAACAGTTGAACAAAATAAAAACTCATTTGAAGAATTTTTTTTTCGATACAGTAAAGTCCGAGAAAATTATTTTGAGTGTTAGTCGGTAATTTCTTGGGTGGTAAAGAAGAAAATAAAACAAAGTAATTTGGTTTTAAAAAATTTTTTTTTGGTTGTCTCTTCACTTAAATTAAATTTTTTTTCTCCCTGCATCTAATTGGGAAAATTTTTTTAGTCACGATCAATCCAGAAATCCCAGATTTTTTACATGGAACCCCTGAATTTCATTCCCAATCGGCGATACGAATATGGGCGGAAAATCTATCAGTAGCAGATCTGATAAAACAATTAGCGAAACACTCCTTAAACGAGGAGGGCAATATTACAGATCTGCAAGACAGACTAGCGCGATTTATGGCGATACAACGCGGAATTGAAGAAGTGCCTTGGGACTTTGAGGACACAAACTTCAATTTCACGCGCAGCCTCTGCGCAGAACTACAAAATTTAGGTAGGCAAGAGGCTAACACGTTCAACGCAACGTTTACGCGTGAAGAACCGCAACTATCGGACAGTAATGAGCAGCAGCAAAATCCGTTAGCGAGACAAATCGATACTAGAAGGGGAGTAATTTTGGAACCATCTCGCGAGACGGAAAGCCAGTCCACGCCATAAAATGGCGGGATAGAACGGGACGCGTCGCTGATTGACTTGACGAAGGACGGCTCAGCAACGCTGTTTGGAACAGCGCAGCCGACGGACAGCCAAAGCATAGCAAACAGCGCGAGACCGATAGGAAACGCTCAACAGACGATAGCGGCTACCCACGCAACAGACGATCGCCAAACGGAACACCGACACGTAGAATCGCGCAACGTAGCATTAAATAGTACAAATCCGTTTTTAAGTGATTGGCCGCCAAGACGTAGTTTAATATCCGCCGGAATGGATAGATATCGCGATACGATCTCGGCATGACCGCGAGTAAATTTCGCTTTTTTTTCAACGATAACGGCGAATGAAATGACACACGCGCGGTCGGATTTTGAACGCCATTTAAATAATCTTACGTAAAATTTAAACTCACGCGAAACAGATCGGAATAGAAATACGAATTAAACAACCACCGAGACGTTAGGCGAAAATATCTTTATCAATCCGAGATAAAATACGGAAGTCAGGCCTATCGTTCAGGCAGCGCCGAATATTAGCCAATCATAAAAAAATCGGACAGACACTACATATTTTCCACCGTATTCTCTAAATGGATTGCCTAGCAGAGAGAAAGAGAGCCAAGGATAAACCGTGACTACGAGAATCAAGAAAGAATGATACCTCAAGCCACAACATCCAGTCAGGAGCCCAGGCCGACTCGATCATTCGATCCACTCATCACTACAGTAGAGACAGCATACAAATTTAATCCACGAAAATTAATAAAAGACTGGAAAATTAAATTTACAGGGGGATCAGACTCATGCGCAGAAGAATTTCTGTGTAGAATTGAGGAATCGAGACGCGGCACAGAAATAATAGATAAAGATCTGTTAGAAGCCTTACCAGATCTATTAGGAGATATGGCGGCGAAATGGGCAAGACTGGAAAGAATAAATTGACACTCTTGGCAAGACTTTATTCAAGATTTTAGAGAACACTATGGAGATCCAAACTTTTAAGTGAGAATCCAAGCAGAAGCTTTTTCGAGAAAACAAGGAACTGGTGAACCAATCACGGACTTCATTACAAACTATCGCTTAATTTTACGATACTTACACCCACAGCCGACAGTGGCCGATCAAGTGCAGATCACATATAATAATTTGCACCCAGATTATCGAGACAAAATAAACAAACGAGAAGTCAAATCATTTCGAGACATCGAAATACTGAGTAAAGAGTATGAAGCATTACTGATCGCCAGAGAAGAATATCAAGTCCCTCCGAAAAAAGAAAACTCAGCACTACCGTAAACTGCTTTCATTCCGGAAAAATACAAGAAAAATTTATCGAAAACCACGAAAGATAAAAACAGCCTGGCCGCGTTTGGGGAAGAAGCTGATAAATCACAAAAACCGAAAAGCAAATGGATTCCACGAGAAAGAAAAACGTATGAAAGTCACGAGACGGAGTCAAAGAATTCGCAGCGAGACAAAACCGAACCTCCATCAACAAAGGACAGCAATAAGGGAAGCGAAGTAAAGAAAGATCGACTTAACTGCTTTAACTGCCAAGGTTGGGGACATTGGGCTAATGACTGCCCATCGCCAAAGAAGGAAACGCGAACCCAAACATCGAATTACAACAAACAATCAAAACAGAAGGGTTCGGAAAACTAATCTCGCGAGGCTTGAAGGAGACAAAGATCCTCGCAGGAAGCAAAAAGTCTGCAACTAATAACAAGTAGTTAAATAAAATCGAGACAAATCCAATCGACTTAGGGAGCGATACCATCAAGGGCAAAGCGGTACCGGTATATCAGGAATTCGATACGGAAATGAAAAAATTCCGGATTCAATGGGACGCCATGAAAAAAGAAATGGAAAATCTCAAAAATCCAATCGAACCAGATATAAATGCCAACCAGAAAATCTCTCCAGAGAGAAAAATAGACGCTCCGGAATCACCCCGAAAGACGATACAGGAATCAGACGCTTCAACAAAACAGGAACCGAAAGTAAAATCAAAATTCAGGATAGGTGAACCAGCGGAGTTGGGAAAATTCCGAGAGGTGAGTGAATATTGTCACCCCCTCGGTCCAGAAATACACCGAGATAATCGATTTTTTTTTTAAATCGAGGTGGCCGGGACTCAAATGTTAGCTCTAGTGGACTCAGGTGCGTCCAAGACGTATGTGGGAGCAAAGTTTGCTGAGAAGTTCGGAAACGGGGTTTACGCGAACGATCAGATTAGCGAACGGAATACTCGAAAGGATTTCAGGGCAAATCCGAGTACCCGTAGCAATCAGAGGCACGATTAACGAAATGGCCATTCGTATCGTGAGGGCACTAGCATATGAATGTGTCCTTGGTTTTGACGCCTTGGAAGTATTTGAAATTGAAATAAATTTCAAATATCGAGAGTGACGTATGGCTGGCAGTCCCCCTATTCCGATACACGACAGTACTTTCGAGACAGATGAAGAAATAGCTGGTATTTCAGAACTAACTGATAGTCAAACCGAAATACTAGAAAAGATGTTAAACGATTTAATACCCCTTCGACACGGAAAACTGGGCACGACCAATCTGTATATACACACGATAGACGTACAAGGAAATAAGCCGATAAAACAACGATATTATACAGTTTCGCAAAAGTCCGCGAAATTATGTACGCAGAAGTAACAAACACGGACGTCGAGCAGATGCTGTTAAAATCGAGGCGATTGAAAGTTACCCGTCTCCAAAAAACTTAAAACAACTTAGACGTCTCCTAGGTATGACCTCTTGGTACCGTCGGTTCGTAGATAACGCGACCATGGCTGCTCCGCTGCACAAACTGCTTAAGAAAAGCAAGCGATACGAGTGGAAGGAAGAGCAAAAAAACGCAATGCAAGCATTGAAAAAAGCGTTAACGTCAGCTCCGATACTAGCTTACCCTGACTTTGCAGTACCCTTCACTCTACAATGCGATGCGAGTTCATATGGTCTCGGAGCAGTTCTCACGCAGGTCCAAAATGGCGAAGAGCGAGTAATCGCGTATGCAAATCGAACGCTGAACAGCGCAGAAACCAGCTACACAGTCACCGAAAAGGAGTGCCTAGCAGTCGTGTGGGCGATACAGAAGTACAGAGAATATTTAAAAGGTTATCACTTCACCGTGATAACAGATCATCATAGCTTGAAGTGGATGTATGGCCAACCAACCCAGTCGGCCGAATCGCTCATTGGGCAATGGAAGTATCGCAGTACGAATTTGAGATAGTACACCGAAAAGGTGCACTACACCACGTGTCCGACGCGCTCTCCGGAATGTTCGAGACTGAAGTGGAAGCGGTAACGGCAATAAGCGAGACAACAGACACCTGGTACAGAAAGAAAGCTGAAGCTGTAGAAACATACTCAAAAGTGTATAAAGATTGGAGAGTCCATAACGGACAAATTTATTTCCACGGAGAAGACCCAATTTTAGAGTCACTAGAAATGAAAGATTTGGACGCGTGGGAGCTAGTGCTGCCTTCAGCCTATTGGGAACGGGCGCTTCAGGAATGTCACAACCACCTGCAAGCGGGACACCTCGGCATTCATAAAACATATCGCCGACTAGCCAAAGATTATTATTGGCCAGGTATGTGGAAAGATACAGTGCGATACGTCAAAGAATGCGAAATATGCCAACAAGTAAAAATCGAACAAGCAAAACCAGCAGGATTAATGAATCTTCGAGCAGTGGAAGGTCCGTTGTCCACAGTAGCCATGGATATAATAGGCCCCCTCCCCAAAAGCAAAACAGGAGCACTGTACGCGTTAGTCTTCCAAGATTTATTCACAAAATGGGTGGAGATTATGCCGTTACGTAAAGCGACTGGAAAAGCCGTTATAAAAGCGTTCTTAGATTCAAGGAAATTCTAACGGACAACGGTACCGAGTTCGTAAATAAATTACTAAAACATTTAGACAACGATTTTAAAATTCGACACACAATGGTTTCACCGTATCACACACAAGCGAACCTGGTAGAACGCGCGAACCGTACGATTAAACAAATGATCATAACATACTTAGAATCCGACCATCGAGAGTGGGACGCGCACCTCGCCGAACTGCGATTCGCGATCAACACCGCGGTACAAAAATCTACAAAAGCTTCGACAGATTTACTAAATTTTGGTCGCGAACCAAGAAACACGTATTCTTTACGCGATATCGAAACCGAAACCGTATCGGTGGAAAAACTCACTCCCGATCAATGGAAAAACAGAATGCTCAGATTGAACGCCTTACATCATCTGGTAACGAGAAATACGTTTGAGGCTAGCTTGGAACAGGCGAAATATTATAATAAATCGAGACGCGAAGTAATATTTAAAGAAGGGATTTGGTCTGGAGGAGAAGGAGAATTCTATCCTCCGCGATAAATTTTGTAGCTGCGAAACTGGCAAAGAAATTTGACGAGCCTTATCGTATCGCGAAAATGCGATCTAAGGTTATCGCGATACTAGAAACACTAGACGGAAAGAAGGTAGGCAAGGTTCACACCAAGAATCTCAAGCACAAAACAAGTAAGTCTAAAATTTCTGTATCGAACCCTCCACCTTCCCCTACAGATGAGCTAGTACCGTCGCGGTCCCCGCGAAGAATTACTTCGCCGTCTGCATCTGCGGATGACAGTGGCCCAGATGATCGAGAACAGCCTCATGAGGTGGACGCGCCAAAGCCCTACAGAAAGTCGGCGACGAGACAGACGAGACACAACAGGGAAAAACCAAGGACCGAGACAAAACTAACTAAACGGACTGACCCACGCAGGACACAGGCAGAAAAGGACAGGACCCCAGTCGTATGGGCACCCTCGGGCAGGTCCAAAGAGATCCCTCTTGAGCACCGACTCGAATACCTAAAATTTATGAAGACTGAGGGAGACGTACCTGCCGAGATGCCTACCGATTTCAGACCAGTGTCAATGCGCGTCCGGTTCCAGCAGGCGGCTCCGCCGGCCAACCGGGGTGAAGAAAAGCCGAAAACCGAGTTGTCCGGCGAGCTTAAATGCTTGAACTGCCGTGCGGGACACTGTTTCTCGGAGTGTAGCCTACCACCGGGACGATGGCGTTTTTGTTTCAAATGTTGGCACCCCGATGTCACAAAACGGGATTGCCCAAACTGCTCTTCGGTGCGGCGTCGGGAGTTGAAGAAATATTGGGACGACAGCGCCCGCCTCTTGGGGTAGGCGTCACCCGAGAAAAGACAGAGACGGGACGGAAAAGCCGAGCCAAAGACAGAGCCCGAGAACGCTCGCCATTATTGTAGAACAATAAATAACCATACACCAAGGCTCACAGTACCGTTTAATTTCATTTTCCCACTAACAGTACCCAAAAATAGCAAAACACACAAATAAGTTAAAAATACGTTTTTTTTGTAATTAAACTTAGAAAATTCGGGAATGTATATCAGTACTAAAGACAAGTTTGAATGTTAATATAGTTTTTTTTAATTGTACTTAATTTATTGAATTAGTATTTCGAATTAAGTTAACCTCCGCCCCTTCACTTTAAATTTTTTTTAATGAAAAAGAAAACAAGAAAATTAAAAACTGCAGGGTCGGTTTTAAGGGGGGGGGGGTGTTATGAGAGAATAATTTTAAAAAAAATATGAAGCGAGAGGGTACGGCAAGGCGAAACTAGGGTAAATGGAGTATGAATGCGTGAGTGAAAGTGTAACGCGTGAAGAGAGAAGCGAGCGAAGGAGAGAGAAGAAGACGAGGCACCACCGACACAGAGGCCGGCAACGAGCACGCAGAGGCATGCATCCAGAGGCGTGAAGCCGAGGACAGCGGCGTAGGAACGCACCAGCGCCGAGTGAGTGGAGACGAAACGAGGGGGCCGCGGCTTGGTCCACCGCGAACAGAGCTCCTTTTGAAAAGCCCGCCACAACCGTCATACCTACTCACTCGCGACGCCTACGGTCGCGAAGCGTCCGTCTGTCGTACCGGCCCGCGCAATGACCGTCACTGATAGTGAGCGGCGTCAACGGCAGGGCCGAAATTCGAAAAGCGCTCACTCTCCCGTTTGATTCTTGATGGGTGTTGTCTTCTGCTGAGTTGTAGTTTCCGTTGTAGAACTAACTATATGGTAATATAGTTAGTTTAAGGGGGTATTATCCCTAAAAATGACGAAAAAATTGATTTTTTTTTATCATATATTCTTAAAGTACACATTATTGCGAACCTAAAAACAAAGTTTCAAGCGGAAAATCCAAAGAATAAAGAAGTTACAAGTATTTAAGGAATAAAATAGAAAAAATTAAAATTCACGAAATAATGTTTTTTTCCATTATTCTAGTTATATAAGTCACGATTTCGTATTTTCGTTGGACGAGTTGAACACCTTCCCCAGAAGTTGCCAGATTCTTTGATCCCGGTCGATGTTGCAGCATTCGGTCAGGCTGAGCTCTTTAATGATAACATTGTTTTCCAGAAGGGATAAAAGAGGCTCTACGCGAATTTGCGGGCAAGATATAAGTTTGATGACTTTCAGAGTCTCGCCGGACAGACCCGGCAACCATAAGGTCAGAACCTCAGGGTGGTCTTGTACCCAAGAAAGACGCACCATCAGATTATCGTAGATCGCCAGGCACGCGACACCCTCGAGGCAGGCGGTCTTTTCAAAAAACCTGGTGGTTTTTCCTATAATAATGTCCTTGATAGAGAAGAACCGCAGCAGCGTCTCGAGTGCCGTTGGAGTTAGCACAACTCCTCGTAAATTGACGCTCGTGAGAGATCGCGGTCTCCTTTTGCAACCCGAATTGCCTACTAAAATGTTTAAGATTTTCTAGAGGTCCGCCATCCCCATGGGCCACCAGTCCCCGATGGTGATACTTGATAAGTTAAACTGTTGCGCATCCTCCAGCAACCTATCGAAGCCACGAGTCGTTCGGTAGCGCCTATGACCGGAATGAAGATCCAACGTGCCTATCCTTGCAAAGGGGATGCGCCACCCCTCCAGTGCAGTGACTAACGCGAGTTTATCATCGATGTTCAGAAAATTATTAATGCAAGCCAACACGGTCAAGGCGAAAGGCCCGAAGGCAGGCAGGAGGCGTCTCAGTAGTATTATGCACCACCAGTGATGAGCTGGGGTTCTGTCTCTCTTTAAATGGGCAAATTTTGACGTACCTCCTGTCCGCCCCGAACCCCCCTTACCTTTAAAGTAGATCTTATTGACGAGGGCATCGCATTGCATGAGGGTGGATGACTCAATAGAGTCGCAGGTGACTCGCGCACTGCACCCATGACCGCGCGCGAATACCTTGTCGACCGTAAAGTTGCTCTGTCCGCAGTCGATCAGCATGTTATAGACCTCTTTTTTAGAAACTTTGTGCATGTTATAGACCAAAAGTGTGCACACAGGCTGGCATCCCGCGAACAGAAAAGGGAGTCTACGGCAAACTATTGCCGGCGCACGCATTGCCGAGTGCATAGGCGGGCGCGAGTAGACCCTCAGACGCTCAGCAAGGATCGGCAAGAACTCCTCCTTAAATGTCAGCAGATGTATTTGTGCTGTACGCATCAGGTGGCGCTCATTGCAGGTCCAGGAGACTGCCATCATGGCAGTTTGGAGTTACTCCAGGAGTGCGTGAATAGCCTCAGAGGCTTCCTCGGCTCTGGACCAGCTGCGAAAGGAAGACATGAATTCGAGCAAGCTGGGCTAGAGGGAGTTCTGGAAAATTATGAGCAAGATTTCCTTGGTTAATATACATGTACTGCTTTTTTCAAGGAATAAATCCTTCCTCCAGCTTGCTCTTAAAATAATTGTTACTACGCTTACAATGAGGTTTAGGGGCCGAGTGCGGGGATTTATGTACCGTAATGTGGCGGATTTTCACACGTTAATCGCACGAATTTAAATATTAAAAATGCCTTAAAAGGCAATAGAAGCAGCCAGAAGGGATGTCCCTCCACCTCTCGTCTTGGGCCGTTTTATATTAAGCGTTTATTTATTATTCTTATTTTTTATTTTATGCCTACACAAATACGCGTCGACGAGCGCCGGGACCTTCTTTCAGGGTCAAGAGACACTAACAGAAGATCCCGCTACAACCTCCAGGATGCGCCGCTCCGTCGCTCAGAACATCTACATGTTGCAGATGCCTGTTACGCATTCTTATTTTTTTATCTCTCTCTTATGCGTCTCATTAGTTTTGCCTCCATATCATTATAATTCTCCCATTTTAATTATTCAAAAGCACTCATTTTTTTATGCCTTAAAGGCTAAGAGTGCATTTTCCTGCAGTTTATGCAAGAAAGCATTACAGGCTTTCTAATGCCTCGCTCCTCTTGCCTACGAATTTTAATTCGTACATCTGCGGAAAATTCCATTGAATATTGCCTGCTGGTACATAGTAGCCCCAGTATAGAATATTTTAAAATTCCAAAATTATGGAAAATTCCACAAAAGATACTTGTAGTGCCTATGCTTACAGCGGCAAGACAAAAGGACATTGGAGCGAGAGAGAAGGATGCTAGACAACAACATTCCGATGTGGTGCCGATTAGAGCGCACCAATCAGCGAGCGACGTGACAGCAGCGCGAAGGATGTGGCGGGCCTCGACGGACTCGGCGGCACTTGTCTCGGCGACTTCTGTCCTGGCTGCCGAACGGACAACACCCTCTCCGGACTCTCCCGCGGCGCGTAGTTGCGATCTTCTATATCGCGTAAAAGTTCACTCTGCGAATAGTGATAGCGCCCGTGCTTTTTTAATGGCAGCGCTCGTTCGTTTGGATTTATAAATTATTAAACTATATTTTAAATATTGTCAATAAACTGCCTCGCTTTTCCAGGCCCGATGCCTGATTAAAATCGTTTTGATACGAGCAGGAGCTACAAAAGGGTAGGATTTGCCTCACGCGGTTTTACAGATTTTTATTTAAATTTAATTTATACTTTTGCGTCTACTGTGTGGCTTTAACTCCGCGCTAGAGTGTCTTCGTCCTCGCGCGTTTGTAGTTTTTCTTGTTAGTTAATTTTCTCGCGCACGAATCCGTACGCTCGAGATTTCAGGTGGAGCAACGCATAATTTGGTGAGCCAAGCGACTCAAAAATATTGTAAGGCGTATTGCGTGCCTCTTCAAGGCAATTATATAAAATCTTATTTCATGTAAAATCAACTTGTAGTAGAGTCATTTAAATAAATAGCGTGCCTACTGCACAGGCTCTTGTAATATTCAGCTAGACTCTCAGATTATATTTTATTTGTTACATTGAAAATAGTATGCCTCTCAGAGGTCTATTGTAAATAGTTATTTGCCTATTAAAGGACACAAATTATTAAGATCAACTTCAATTTGTAGAGTGTGAATTTATTTATATTTATTATTTGATATTTTTGCATGTGAGTGTGCGTGTCTGTACACAACCCGAAAGTCAGCTCGAACGTCTCTGGCCGTTCGACCTCACGACTCTGCCTCTGGCTAGTCGCGCATAAATAAGAAGAAAATAGAATTTAATTCAAATTAATTAATCGAGTGGCACTGCTCGAATTTAGAGTAATTTATTTCAATAAATCTAAAAATACAGTGCCTGGCGCCCTGATTCACTCTGCCTATGCAGATAATTATTAAAATTGTAAATAACATGAATTATTAAAATTTGGACGGTAAATCAACCGTCATTTGCCTCCTAGTTATACACGCGGGGAAGCTACCGAGT
>UELU01102429.1:0-16804 GCA_900490025.1 Megastigmus dorsalis | reverse complement strand
CTCGTTGCATCGCTCTCATGACTGCAATGTACGGTTCTATATACGTGGACATGACTGAGCGCCGCACACGTAATCCGAGCGGCTGATCGTCCAAGACTTCATCTTCGGATGAAAATTCATACGACGACGATGTAACCGAAGAGTGAATGCTGATGTCGGCCTCAGCCTCGGCATTTTCTATATCCGCAGCTTCGTCGTCGTCGTCGACATTGTTCTCGTCATCTTGCTGTCCCGACATTTGCGATATTACTACAGTTTAATTACCGAGATATGGAATTCGCACGCCCGTCTTCTTCGTCAGAAGCAAGGTAAAAAGTCTCAGCCCCAGAGTCCGATATCGCGGGAGTGCCACTTTCGTCCATCAGCAACTCGCGTCTCGCTGTAAAAATTTCTGATTTAAAAAAATTATTTCTCTCGCAAAAATTTATTTTTCTCCATAAATTATACTTTTTTTTTGTGAAAAAAAACGAGTCAAATTTTTAAAACCTATAGAACTTATCTAGCATCTCTTCATAAGCGGTGTTGAGTTGGTTGAAGATACCCATATGCAGCATTTCCATCTCCGCGAGTAATTCCCCAGCTATAAAGATAGCTGGTTGCACGTTCCGAAACAATCGCGTATAAAATCGCACAATTCGACGGAATCCACACTGCACTAATAAAAAACGCAGTTCTACTTTCAACAATGGATAGGCCATCGTGTGCAGCTGACGCCGCCACGCGAAGCTGCATCTTCACCGCACTATAGCACTGTTCATACGTAATGCACTCGCGATACGTGCGATCACGTCTCGCAATTCGCGTTCAACACGATTATCGTACATTATAGATCGTACATCTGAACTCGCCACTGTCCTCATGGTTACTGAAAGATTCGCCATGGGAGCAAAGTGCATTCTGCGTGGGGATGAACGCCACCTTTGCGTCAGTTATATTTCTTGGAAAAAATATGATAACCGTCACCGTTCGTCGGCATTTTTTGATTGTATATACACTCGTTTGTTTTTGCAGAGCTATAGTATTACATCGGGTCGCGAATTTGACAACATATACATTAGCACGTGCAGTACCGATAGCTGTTGCTGAACGAATATTCGCATGCATCGCACCTTCACAGCCCGCTCTAGAGTCAACTGTCGAAAACTCTTCTTCGAAAACAATTACCACCACCGAAACACCGCGCAAGTTGATTGGAAACCCGCAAGTTTTGAAAATAGCGCAAACACTGACTGCGCCTATAAATACGGCCAAGCGCTGTCTCGATCGACACACAGAGACGAGAGCATCACCGGCATTGACGCGAAACGCTGCCAAGCAAAAGTGGCTTAAACTCGACATTTAAAATGGAGTACGAAAAACAATATTACGACGCGTCTCGCGAAACGGGTTACGCGGGTGCGCGAAATTTGATTCGCGTCAATAGAAAAGGGAAAACTGTGAGTAATGAGAGAGAGAAAGAGAAAATTTACGAATGGCTCAGTAATCAAGACGTGTACACGCTTCACCGACCGATAAAACGAATTTTTCCCAGATTACAATACATCGTCACAAATATCTACGACGTTTGGGAAGACGATTTAATTCAGCTGACGACGATAAAAGAATACAACGACGGCTACTGTTACTTGCTAGTAGTCGTCGACGTCCTCGGTAAATATGCGTGGGTCGAGCCCCTTCGCGATAAGAGCGCAACAGCTGTCGCAACGGCCTTTAAAAAGATTCTCGAGCGCTCCAAAGGTCGAAAGCCGCTGTGTTTACAAACTGACAAAGGTAAGGAATTTATCGGCTCAGCTTTTCAAGACGTACTGAAGAAACACGATATACAGTTTAGAAGTACGCGAAATCTCGATATCAAGGCCGCTGTCGTGGAACGACTCAACAGAACGATTCGAGAACGTATGTGGCGATACTTTACGCATAAAAACACAAAACTTTACATCGATATAGTGCAGAATATTATTCACGCCTACAATCATACACTGCACAGTGGCATCAAGATGAAACTTGCAGACTTCAATCTGTACAATGCCGTCGAAGCTAGAAAGAATTTGGAAAAAAGAGCCCTCGGTCAAAAAGTTATCAAAAATATCGTCGAGAGGGCGTTTATTTCGGCACCTAAATACAAGGTGGGCGACTACGTATGCATCAGTCGCACGAAAAATATCTTTGAGCGCGGTTATGATAAAAATTTTAGCGAAGAGATATTTAAGATTTACAGAGTTACGCAGCGTGAACATCTATACACTTATGTTTTTCAAGACTTGAACGACGAGATTATCGACGGTTTTTTCTACACAGAAGAGCTGGGCATCGTGGGTAAAAAACGTCTAGCCTGTGACCAGAAATTCAAGAAAGAGAGTGTTATTCGCACAAAGGGACGTGGTGCCAGCAAACAAGTCCTCGTAAAGTGGATGGGATATCCAGACAAATTCAATTCGTGGATAAAAGCGATTGAATTGAACAAAATTTCAAGAGATACAATGGATAATCAAGTTGAGTTTTACTTCGTTTTACCAAGTGACAGCAGCATGATGTACTTTGCCGATAACACGACTGCCTTCTTCACCACACACTTGTCACGCGAGATTAAGTTGCACGGCCAGTGGAGCTTTGGCCTCGCCGAAATTCACCTGCCCTGTACAGTTTTACACATTCAAAAGACCGAGGCGTCTTATATTTTTGAATCCGAGCACGAGAATGAAATCACTCGAGACGTGTGTCATATTCCAAGCGGTGTTGACAAAACGTTGGAGCAGCTCGCCGACAAAATAAACGATAATTACGCGCATCAGATGCTCGAACCGCTAAAATCTCGTAAGGGCTACTACGGTATACATAGAATATGCGAATGCGAGCAGTCTCACTCCACAATTGTAAATGAAAAAATTCGACACATATTTGGGTTCGAAGACCCGAGGCACGAAAAAAAATTTACGACGTCCCACGAGAGTCCACGGGCCATTGAGAGCAGTCGACCTGCTTCGCTCGCTCGAGCAGCGTTGGGCATCGAGACAGTTCACTTACCCCCTACAGCTAAGTTCAATATTACGAGGATCAGATAGGTGGCGGCACGCGTTGGCCAAGACGACAGCCAAGTATCCGATCACACGTGTCGAGGTCAAGTCGTTTACCGTGCACACAGGTATACTCGGCGATACTCTGGATAATATCATTCTTGGTCAGCTGCCGAAAAGAATCATTATTGGATTCGTCGATAACAAAGCGTTCAATGGAAATCGCAAATTTAATCCGTTTAATTTTCAACATTTTTCTATAAACTTTCTGTCTCTGTACGTAGATGGTACGCAAGTGCCGAGTAAACCGCTACAGCCTTGTTTCACCGGGGCCAATAATTTATACGTTGATGCTTTTCATACGCTATTTTCGGGCACCGGGATTCACTTTCTCAAAGAAGGTAATGGAATTAATCGTTTCAATTATTCAAAAGACTTCTTTTTCACTGCTTTTGATCTTATACCAGACTTGTCGGCGCATTGCGCATCGCATTGGAATCTCGTGCGTTCGGGCAGCATACGTTTAGAGGTACGATTTGAAGAAGCTCTGCAGAGCACGATAAACTGCATTGTTTATGCAGAGTACGATAACGTGCTGGAGATCGACTCGAGCAGACAAATCGTAACGGATTTTAGCGCCTAAGATGGTGGGGTTAAGGGTGGATATATACACGATGCTTGCTGAGCAAGCCGCCACTCAGTAATCGTTCGTCCCTTGCATTTCATCATGGACTTCGTCATTGACATACAGGGTTTTCGCGACGCGAAAAAAAAATTTTTACCGAAAGAAGTAGCGGTATTGTCTCTTCAAGAACGTGTGATCGGACATTGGGTTGTGTCGTCGCCGTGTGTTTTCTCGAAATTGCCGCGCGATGTGCAGCAAACCCATAATTATTGCACGCATGAGGTGCACGGTTTTGAATGGTACGATGGACAAGTATCGCTTGTAAAAATACAATATCTGCTGCGCGATATTGTTAAAAGTGCGAGAAGAATTTATGTGTGCGGTTGTGAAAAAGCAAGTTTTGTTGAAGCAGTGACGGGGCGACGTGTGATAAATATTGAAAAATATCATGCGCCAAAGTTTCAAAAGCTTGAGCAATCATTCCCGGATGTATGCGTGTGTATTGCACATGTGCAATCAAATTTTATGTATAAAAAAAGTTTTTGCGCTCTGCGACGGGCACAACAAATAAGAAAGTGGGTGTATACACTTGTGTCAGAAGATTGAAAGAGCGTACCATTTATAAATACCGAGATATTCTATCAATCGGTTTTGCGCTACGAGGAGGGGCAGAGACAGCGCAGTGTGAGTTTCGACGTAGCGGGTACTGGCTCCGTTGACGAGGTCGACCATATCGAATTTGAGCAGAGTGAAACAGCAACCGCTGAGGACGACGACGATGACGACGCCGATTGTTACGTTATTGGGAGCCCCGTAGCGGTTAAAAATGAACACGCAGCAGATAATGCGAGCACTCCAGGGAATCAAGGCAAGTGCAGTAGGTGTTTATGCGGCTCACCGTATACCTAAAATTTTAAGTTTGCCTGCTGCCATAATCGCGAACATTGATTCATCGGCTAAACCGGGGTCGCACTGGATTGCAATTTTCATAGATAAAAAAATAATGGAACTTATTTTGACAGCTACGGAGTCGCGCCCTACATCAGACAGCATCTCGATTGTCTTCGAAGAAACTGTGCACGATACAAATGGAATAAGAAAAAGCTACAAAGTTTGGATTCACAGGTGTGTGTAGAGTATTGAGTTATGTTTTTGTATCACTTGTGCAGCGGTAATTCTTTACGCTCGTTTTGTCGCGTCTTTGGAAGAAATACGTATCGCAACGACGAAATAGCTTCAAAAAGCTTATAAATAGACGAAAAAATAAAAGACAGTGTAAAATGAACATTTTTCAACGAAAAAAATTTATCGGTAGAGGTTTCTGTAACCAAACGTGTACTGCGATGCTGAAATATATGTAAAAATTTGTTTTATATTCAATATCTGTATTCTTTTTGATATTTTAATCGTCATGTATTTTATGTAATTTTTATGTGCACATAATTTTATAATTATTAGAATATAAAATGTGAAATTTACATCTTTTTTCTTATGTGACTTGATCCCACTCATTTATCCATTAGTTTTTTCCTGTTTGAGTCCCCCATATATGTATATACGTATAATATCTTTCGTCAGTCATACTTGCATCATTCTTTTTTAGCTTATTATTCAATTCTACGAAACAAACTAGTAACAGATGCATTCCTGTGCCATCTTATAACGGTCATTCTTTTATCTTAGCAGCCCACGCACAGCTGCAGTGACCTTGCAAGTAATTTTTCGCCATTCTTTATCTTTTTCCTAGCCCTTCTTCTTCACCTCGTCTTATATATATATATATATATTCTTATTATTCATTTTCTGAGAAAAAAACTAGTAACCGTCTCATTCTTGTATCACTTATAACGGTCATTCTTTTATGTTTGCCGCCCCACAGCTGAAGGGGGAGTGATTTTGCACGAAATATTTTCGCAGAGCGGCTTCTTTATATGCAATTTTAATCTCGCGAAAAAACTGTAACCGCCATTCTTTATCTTTTCATATCCCTTCTTCCCGTCGTTATCTTATAACCGCCATCATCTTATATCCGTCATCTTTTTCCCCACCCACCTTTATACAAGCAGATCGCAAGAACCCAAATCAGTTGTCTGTGGTTACTCTGCGTGCGCGTACACGTCGTGATATCTTCTGTCGATCTTATTTGTGAAAAAAGTTCCATACCAAGCAAAATGGCAAATAAAAGTGCACCATCGTGTAATATGTTGGTTTCTACTACATACGCGTTAAATAGATCAAATTCGAAGAGAATTGCTGTTGGGCTCGAGTGCGATGGGGACTATTACAAGCCAGTTATAAAACTTTGCGGTTTAGGACAGCCTGCGAGGTACGCAACTCAAGATATGAACAGCTGGGAACTGATCGTCGAACAGATGGATGCAATGAGAGCCTACCTGTATCACTCGTACACTTTCTATCAAGAACTTGGAGAACCAACCAAAACAGAATTACCGTATCATGAGTTGCATTACACTACGGCGTACGGAGCAAGAGCAATCGCTATTTTCGACAAGACAGGTAGCACTCCTGCAGAGCAAGAAAGTCAAAGTATGGATGAGGCAAAGCCGTTGTTTGTAGTACCATGCAAAAAAGTGAAGAAGAACGAGAATACTCCGGGAATCATCATGCAGCAAACCACCTTTGACGGCCTCAGAGATCTATGTGAGCGCATTACCGCGCGACTGGCCCAGCTTGAAAAATATTCAGTTACAGTGAATCGTTGCGTCGATATTATGTTAGAATATTTGAAAGATGTGTTAAAGACCGAAGGCGCGGATAAAACGAAATGTATTCTGAAAGACTTAGATGTATTCAAACAATTTAATACTCTTCATAAATCCGATATTGATAATAAAATTAAATTAATACTGATGTTAACGGCGACGTATTACAAATTATTTTATTAGAAATGTACGCATATGGCTTCATTAATTTGGCGAAACATTTATACAATGTGGATCTGACTATATACGTTTTGTATAAAGTTATAAAAAACTTTTTTTTTGTTCAACAATATACATGTAAAAGATAAATCAGTTGCCATTATTTGCATTTTTACCTTATCCTTACTCAACCTTTTTAATTTTAAGTTATATTTTTATCTGTCTAAAAAATAATAGTATCAAGAAAATTTCATTTGCTTTAAAATTGCATTCGCTGCTCATTCTCTTTAAAAAGATTTGCTATACACCGACACTCCCACACGTAACGGTTGAGATTTATCTTAATATAAACTTGTGATAATCGCACAGCTGCTCATTTCTCCTTGGACCGGCGACGCGAGAAGACGAACCATGGGCCAGCCATTCAGCAAGCTCTGTACGAGCCAGTGGAGCAAAAGCGATAAGAAGCCTCTCATCGAGCCATCTAAAAAATCAAACTCTCCTCGGAAGAGTTACTCCACGAATACATATTCTTTTCCAAAGAAAGAGGGATATAAAAAATTTAAATAATATCTTTCATACTTTGTATATATAAAAAATCGGTCCTTTTAAGGACCATAATTTCATTTATAACGTACGTACAACACTGTCATATATATTTATACATATAAGAGAGCATGACGTTGAGAGCTGCGGTGTAAGTAAGCTCTTTCGCTGATCCCCCTCCTACCTCTCGCTCCCTCCCGCCGTTCTCACCGTATCTGCTGCGCTTAACTTCTAGAACCTTCTAGAACCTTCTAGAATATTTCTTCTCTCTCTCTCTCTCGTCCTCCGGTGGCGGCGGAGAGGCATCGGCAGTGGTGCGCGCACGCACAGCAGGGCACGCATCAGCTGGTCGGGCCTCTCTCTCTCTCTCTCTTTCTCTTTCTCTCTCGCATGTTTAATAATATTAATGGTTTTTAATAATATTTTGTTAATAACAATTGCCGCCACCAGGTATTTGTTCTACTATGGAGAGACTATGACGTAGCCGGATTTTTTTGTTTATACTTGAGATAATCTTAATTGTTTATTTACACCAAGTTAAAAGATACATGTTTATATAAATAGACAATTAAGATGAGCTCAAGTATAAACGAAACAAATACGGCTACGGGACAGTGTGACGTCAGTTGTTATCTCTCTATAGTAGAATTCTACTATTGAGGTGGTAAAGATAAGTGTGTCAGGAATCCGTCGAGTAATGGCAGATCAGCGCGTGAAGCAATCAGCTGCGCTTAGTAGCTGAGCTGAACGCCTGACGCACGAGAAATATGGTATGTAGCTGTGTGTGGACGAAAAAAAAAAGTGATTTTTCAAGACTATCAGTTTGAATTCGGATAGTTAATTTTCAATATTCCGGAAAATAAGCGAAATACGGGTCCGAATAGGAGAGGTACTTTATTCAACTAATGGAATAAACTATCGATTGAGGTAGGTCGCATCGATATAAGACTACTGGATAATAAGATATCGTTGAAAAGAAAAAAAAATACGTGATTTTTCGAGACTATTCGTTTTTGAATAGCAAATTTTCCATATTTCGGAAAATAAGCGAAATACGGGTCCTGACAGAAGAGGTGCCACATTCAACAAATAGGATTATACTATCTATAGAGATAAGTTCTATCCATGTAGGATTTCGGAAAAAGGAGATAACTCAGAAAGAAAAAAGAAAAATATCTTACTAAAATGATAAGCCGCGCAAAAAGAACTCGAGGTGGAGTGAAGAGGGCAAGTGCAATTAGGGGCACAACAAGGAGATCAGAACGGATAGCAGGATCAGGGAGAACAAATTTATTAAATATCTCTGGGGTTTCACCATTGGCCAATAACAGAAAACATATCCTATTCCTATGCAACATCGAGAAGAAGTTGATATGGAAATAGAAAGAATGTTAAAATATAACATAATTGAAAGATCATATAGTACATATATTAACCCAGTCGTAGTAGTTATAAAGAAGAATGGATCAGTTCGACTGTGCCTAGATGCAAGAAACTTAAATAAATGTCTACAGGATGATTATGACTGTCTAGAAGAGTTGGACGAAATATCAAGAAAAATTGTGAACGTAAAAATTATGAGCGGACTAGATTTAACTGCTGGTTTCTGGCAAATTCGGCTAGAATACAACTCGAAAAAATACACTGCATCCCGTATTAATTGAAAACATACCAGGATAAGGTAGTGCTATTCGGTCTGAAAGTAAACAATGCAACTTTGATAAGGGCATCAGAACCAGTATTAAAGGGACTCGAAAACTTTGTTATCAACTTTGTGGATGACTGGATGTGCATCTCAAGCAATTTTGAGGATCACTTAGAACATTTAAGAATGCTCTTTAACCGAATATCCTCAAACTATTTAACAGTAAATTTCGAAAAAGTGGAATTCTGCAAAAAAGAAATGAAGTTCTTGGGCCATATCCTGACAACTGAGGGCATAAAACTCAACCCTAAGAAACTGGGAAGTATACAAAACTTTCTGACACCAAAAAGTAAGAAACAGATAAAGGGTTTCTAAGGTTTAATCAACTTTTGCTCGAAATTTACCAGCAGAATAGCACATGAAGCACAACCATTGTATTTGTGCATCACAGGAAAGAACAAATACCAATGGGGAGAAACAGAAGAAGCCGCTTTCAATAATTTAAAAAAATTATTTAGTAAAGAAATATTATTATACCATCCAGTAAGAAATAGGACATTTACTTTGACTACGGATACCAGTATGCAAGCACTAGATGCAATGCTCTGTCAGGAGGATGAAAATGGACAACCAAAAATGGTTACTATGGCTAGTAGAACATTTCACGGAGCAGAAAGGAATTATTTTACATTTCAACCCATTTCAAATTATACATGCCTATTCTCATGAATTTTGTGAGAAGTCGGGACAAACTTCTAAAATTGCAAAGTTCAATTTTATTTAACAAAATCGTCATAACTTTAGATGACAATAAGTAGAAAAGGCATAGAAATTATATCATAAAGGCTCATTTATATCATAAAGGTCATAAAAGCTCATTTGTGAATTTTAGAGCTACCGATAGATAATAGTCAATCCTGAAATTTCATTCTTATTAATAATTATTTTTTTTACAAAAAACATCTATTTTACCCACAAGTATGAAAACTATATTGAAATCAGTATAGAATAAGACGACATGTAATATTAAACTCAAACAAAAACATTATTTTAAGTAAATCTGTGTCAAAAAGGCTAAGACATGAATTTCAGAATTAATGACAGAAATACTCCTCAAAAAAGCCTTATATAAGAATTTTAGAGCTACCGGTAGAAAATATGGATTATCAAGCTTAAAACTTTCCTTTAGATAGAAATATCTCTATAACTATTAAATAATATCTGCATTAATTAATTATTATTACTAACTTCTTTAATTAACGTCCTGATGTGACAAATGATGAACCTCATCAAGGCACAGCATACTTAATAATATGCAAAAAACTCGCAATGGTTTAACGAAGGAGTATAAATAATCGTCTGCTTCCTTTTTCTTCACATTCAACAGGTGGCTGTCTGACAGTAATGCTGTAGTTCGCGTATAGAGTTCACCTATACAGAAACTATACTAAAATGACTGACACTAATGCTATAGTTGGCGTATACAGTTGGTCTATATAGAAACTATACAAAACGTCTGGCAGAAATGAAAACCGTTTTTCCGAAACGATCTGGTCTGGTCGAAAATTGACTATGTGTTTATAATCAAATGACATATGCTGCAGACCTGTACTTTTTTTTTAATAGAAAGCTGATTAAAAAACCTTCAGTTTAATGTACATACAAGCTACCATTACTTATTCAATAGATAAAATAAGTAAGATACAAAATTCGCTTAGTTTAGAAAACCCCAATTTTAATGTATATAATATACAGTCGTCGATGCCGCCGCGGATCGCATACTTGCCTGTGGCGCGCTGACGCGCGCCTTGATATGATGTTATTGCAGTTTCTTATGAAGGGTTGTACATTTAAGTACACACTCAATTAACAATATACGTATTTAAGATCACTAAGTGAATCAGCAGAGTTGGATTCACTGATATATGATATACCTATGTTACATACCGAAACTTCTATTGTATTAGTTTCTCAATTATACTTCGCGATAAATTCCGTCGACCTCTGTCGAGACGTTCCTTTAGCTTTAGCAATACGCAAAAGCACAGAGGTACAACTGCATTCTTCAAAGGTTGACCACACTATACCTAAACTTACACTATACCCTTTTTCACATCAAGCATCCAGCTCAGCGTCAAGCCAGATGATTGCTTCACGCGTTAACCTTTCATCACCCGAGGAACTTTGGCACACATATGTTCCTTCCATCTCTCTGGATTTTTGACAGGAACCGAAGTAACCTGTCTAATCCAGAGAGACGTTAGTCAATCATTTTACAAGATCTCTTCTAATTAAATAAACTTAGAATCATGTTAAACGTAAATCTCTGATTTATTCTAATCCAACCTCTCGATAAACAATTTGGTACTACGGCACCGAATTGAAATGATAAACTGAATAACCAAATTAATTATATTTATATATAATTATTAATTATTTGCGCCACTTCCAAGCGTAACACCTATAAAAGAATTCATTTTTAATTGGTTTTGCCGTCTGAGAAACCTTATATTTTAGATTGTTTTATTATTTTTCATTAAGTAATAACCAATGAAACAAGGCTGTTTAAGTTGAAAAATGATCCGTAATTTTTTTTTATATTACAAAAAAATGTTTCGAGATCTTAAAGTTAACTTTCGAAATATTAGTGAAATAAGAGCATGGAAATATATTTTTCCATAAGAGACCGTGTTAAATCTGAAAATAGTCCGTTTATACATAAATCTTACTATTCTTTTTGCTAAGCTACTACCTTAAAATATTATAATTTATAGAACTTGATATTTAAGTTACATTTTTTAATAAATTATGGACCTGAAGAAGGCAGCAATGACTGACGTTATATTCACTAAATAATTTTGACAGTTAATTCCTAAAGTAGTCTTAATGATCGACACAATTTTAACATATTAATCATTAAGTATAATTAATAACATATATTTAGAAAATGTGATAGATAGCTTTATGCAATAATGTATGCATCAAAATGAAAGTAACAACATTAATACCCAGATCCGCTTGTTAAGCTATATTCTGCTAAAACTCTCTAAAAGGAAAGTATTTTCTTATAAAAAATAATAATTATAACTAATACGAAATGCTACTAAATTTTAAAAGTACTAAAAAAATATGTTAAAACGTTTTTTCAATTTTCTGATTCTTTTTTATTATAATATGATAACATTAACTCTTTAAATTCCAAATATAAAATGTTGAAACATGAACGTTTCCCATCAATTAATATAAAGTTGTATTAATATTGGTCATGCGCCATATGGCTCTCTCTAATTGTAGAACGGTTTCAGTTTCAACTGATGTATATATTTGCATTCAACACCCAGCCGCAGCTATTCAAGCAGAAACGTTCTTACCCTCTTTACAACCACAGTGTGCATGATTTTCATGTTTATATCAAGACTATACTATGCTTGAATAAGCCATTGCATTATCTGAGAATAGTAAGTACATCCTACACTATGTACAGAAAAACTTGACACACACTCTGAGTTCAAGCTGTTAGAAATAAGAGAACAAGAAACTATGAGCGTATGTTTAAGGGTTGGAAAGAAATAGAAGGAGGGTTAGATGTACCCCACTAAAACCGCTATTGTCTAGACTATTTTGATTAAAACCCTATAGTATCGTCTTTGAGTCGAATTTAAAGTATCTTGCAACAAATGCAGACCTATTATATTCATAAAAATGTATAGTTTACAATTAACATAAATTCAAAAGAAATATAAATATTTAGTATAAAGGCTAGTACAATCGTCTAAAGAAACGATATTTTGTAATTTTATTTTATTGCAGCGGCTATTCCGAGAATCTAAATACTCCCATTACAACATTATATAAAATCCACTGCAGCTCCTTGGCACACAACTTCTTTAAATTTAAGGATTTTTTCCATGTATCATCTATATTAATAAAATTCTTTATATTTTAAAAAATTTAATAAAAATTTATAAATAAATTATTCAATAAGAATCTAACCTACAAATTAAATTTTTTAAATAGCTCACTAACTACTAAATACATTTTAATTAGAACTATTGCAAATCGTAAGTAAATAAAAACTCTATTAAACATACATTATAAATTTTTATAAGCCTCATTTATAAGAGAAGTATACAATTTTAAAGCATTAAAATAAAGGTATTTTTAAGCATTAAAAATATAATGTAAAAACAATTAATTCTAATTAAAATATACATAGACATATATATTTATACATATATAATTATGTAACGATACAAATTCCGGGCATCTGTGTTAAAAGATAGGGAACAACTATATATAGTCATTTTATGATAAATTACTTCTAATTGTATAATAACTGAAAACCCCACAACCCCCGACCCCAATGATGTTCGTCTGCGGCGCCCGCTTCTGTTACTGAAGAAAAAATTCCATAAAGTATGATAAAACACGTAATAAACATAAAAAACAAAAAAAGTTTACTGCCAGGAAATCGAATTCTCATATATACAATTTTTTGATAAAATTGTTTTTTGACAAACCAATACTCAAAGCATTTGAGAATATACCAGAAAAAGCCGATACAATATTAAATGATTTTACAGAGTGTAATATTTCAGTTTTTTTATTAGTATTTACCGTTTTGAATCTTACTTGTTTTAATAAGTATTTAATGTAATTTTAAAATTAGTTTACTTTTAAGAACAAATAAGATTTTTATGATAAAAGTCGAATGATTTTTTTATTGTTTTTTTTAATACAATAATATATCAGAATATATAGGTAAAGTCGGATAAATAAATAATTACAATATATAAGACCTTACGCGCGATAAATTTGTTTTTTTTACAATATCACATGCAACATTAAACTCGATTTTTCTAGGAAATGGTGGTGCAAATTTCCTATAAAATGATCTAATTTATTGTGTTTTATATAAAGAATGTTTACTTATATAATCTTATTAAAAAAATTTGAAAGCTTTTTTTGTTAATTTTTCACGTAAATTATTGAACAATTAATATTTAATTTTTCTAATAATCATTTTTGATTTTAATTGCTAATTATTATTCAAGAACGAAATTTAAAAAAAGTCAATAGAATAATTGTAAACCTAACTCAAAGTTCATACATACGACATTGTGAATTAATGTTAAATTATTTTATTATTGTTAAATTATTGTTAAATAAATTGCGAAACTTTTTTTTAGAATTTTTTATAAATAAAGTAAATATAGATAATCCTATTACAATCAGGTTTATTTATTACTTACTACATTCAATTCTGAACCTTACAAATATGTGGGCTTGTTTGCTTATACTGTTTTCCAACGAATTTTTCTACGAATTCTCTATACTCATAAGTATACATTTATAAAAAATAAAGAGAGAACGAAAGCGAATAGAGATACACGTGCTGCTCACGCAGCTTGATATATAGTTTGACAACAACAACAACTCAACCGCGTTTTCTTCCTCTTCCACTTTTCTCGTGCCTAGACGCTTTTGTTTTAGTATCAAGCGTGCTATTGGTTATAGAAATAATACCTACATGCAAGATACATATTGTCTCTATAGTAAAGTGATCAGCGGCCGCAGCGCGCGGCGTCTTAACCAATCGCGTAGCGGAAATTTGAGAAAAGATCAGTTCCGCATTAGTGGCATTGAGAAGTTCGTGTACTCTGTTCATTGTCTATTTGGCGTTCAGCGAAGAAGTAAAGCGTATGCTGCGACTTACGTGTTGATGCCGGTTAGTTCGAGTTTCTTAGTGTGCGGTCACGCGACAGTGTTAGATTTAATTTTGTAAAAATAACATGTGGCTCTACGTTAAGTATTCTGATGGTGATTTGTCCTTTGATACAATAGAGAGTTCAAAAGTGCCAAATTTTGTAGACAATTATAAAAAAGAAAAGAAATTTAAGGTTGTTAGTGAAAAAACGACCAGAGAAGCGCAGATACTGATAACCGCAGGTAAAGTGAAGTTTAAGAAAAAAAAAATTCTATAATCATACTTAAGAAAATGATGTAATTTACATACACAAAAATTTTTTTCTTCTAGATAGCGAACAACAACTAGAGGAACTAAAACAAAAAGAAAGAATTCGTCCTCGGCCAAATAGAAAACTAGAATCTGCATCGGATATTGAAAAGCCATTGGAAAGTGTTGTTAAAGCTGAAGCAGAAGAGGAAGAAAAGAAAAGATAACGAGGAATGGAAGATCTTCTCGCCAAAAAGTTAAATAAACTGGTGACTACAGGAAGTGTTGTAAGTACATCATTATTATAATTTTTTTATGCGAATTTAGAAAATTATAAAAATTTTGTGAATATCTTCCTCGATTCTATCAGAATTAACTTTTATACGATTTTACGAGATTCTAATCAGTATTATTATATTTATTATACAATATTTATTTATTATAAAAGGTAATTTTCCTCATATAAACTTTTATCATTACCTTATTGATTTTATGGTTGTTTATTTGAATTTGATTTTATGGTTGTTTATTTGAATTTGATTTTACAAGGTTCTAATAAGAAATACTCTTATTTTCAATTCATTTTTTTTGCAAAGTTGTTTTGTAGGGTAGTTGTAGGGATTACTTTTTTTTGTCAAATATTTTTTTGTTAATTCAACTCTTGAAAGAAATAAAAATTTCGAAGTTATACTATTGTATATGAACTTTTTGTTACTACTCTCAAAATGTAGAACTCGGGCTGGGTAGAGTGTTGTGGATTTGGAGCTTGTAATTTGGGATAATACTAATTTTTTTACTATGCACATAACTATTAAGAATTTTTATAATTCTTATAATTATTTTTATTTTTGTCGGGATCATTGACTAATCACGTCCGTACGGCCTGCTGCTGCTGCTCTGTGGATGATCAATTTATGCGCGTATCGGAATTTTGAACTTGAATTAATAAAAATAGGTAATTACAATAGAAATCATTATTTCAATTTGATACCTTACTTTATATGGAAATCCGATTAATGTATGTATAGAAAGTGACCCTCATATTTGTAGAAAGGATTCAGTTTTTGATATATATATACAAATGCGTTGTAAGTACATCATTATTGTAATTTTTTTAAGCGAATTTACAAAATTATAAAAATTTTGTGAATATGTTCCTGGATTCTATCAGAATTAAGTTTTATACGATTTTACGAGATTGTAATCAGTACATAGTGAGTATGTATGACGTAAACGGAAATTAAATTTAATTTACTTATAATTTATTTTATTTATTATACAATATTTATTTATTATAAAAGGTAATTTTCCTCATATAAACTTTTATCATTACCTTATTGATTTTATGGTTGTTTATTTGAACTTGATTTTACAAGGTTCTAATAAGAAATACTCTTATTTTCAATTCATTTTTTTTGCAAAGTTGTTTTGTAGGGTAGTTGTAGGGATTACTTTTTTTGTCAAATATTTTGTTGTTAATTCAACTCTTGAAAGAAATAAAAATTTCAAAGTTATACTATTGAATATGAAATTTTTGTTACTACTCTCAAAATGTAGAACTCGGGCTGGGTAGAGTTTTGTGGATTTGGAGCTTGTAATTTGGGGTATTACTAATTTTTTTGTAAATCTCTTTTAGGTTATTAAAATCTTAAAAGAAATGATTTATAACTTTTTTTACTATGCACATAACTATTAAAAATATTTATAATTCTTATAATTATTTTTTTTTTTGCGGGGATTATTGATTAATCACGTCCGTACGGCCTGCTGCTCTAGGGATGAGCAATTTATCCGCGATTCGGAATTTTGAATTTGAATTAATAAAAATAGGTAATTACAATAGAAATGATTATTTCAATTTGATACCTTACTTTATATGGAAATCCGATTAATGTATGTATAGAAAGTGATCCTCATATTTGTAGGAAGGATTCAGTTTTTGATATATATATACAAATGCGTTGTAAGTACATCATTATTGTAATTTTTTTAAGCGAATTTACAAAATTATAAAAATTTTGTGAATATCTTCCTGGATTCTATCAGAATTAAGTTTTATACGATTTTACGAGATTGTAATCAGTACATAGTGAGTATGTATGACGTAAACGGAAATTAAATTTAATTTACTTATAA
>UELU01102421.1:0-31118 GCA_900490025.1 Megastigmus dorsalis | reverse complement strand
GTGTGATATGAATGATTGGATTGAGTAAATGTTTCCTTTTAATTTTAAATGTTTTGTAAGATAGATATCGACTACTTTGTAATTTTGTTTATTTGTATTTTTAATCTAAGACGCTCTGTGATATTACTTTTAAGGTTCGAGACATATGTTAAGACTGATTTTTGAGACTGATCAAGTTATTATGCCTGTGATATCATGGAAAGACTGAATGCAATTTATTATAAGACTGATTAAGCGTGTTATTGTAAAAGTTCAATATTTGAAATGTATTGTTATATTCGATTGTATCATTTTTGTATACATATACAAATAAAAGAATATCTATCTATCTATCTCTCTCTCTCTCTGTGTCACACACCCTCTCTCTCTCTCTCTCTCTCTCTGGTACGTGGCTCTCTGTCGGCCAAACGAAGACAGTATGGCATCGTTTCGCGCGCGGAATTCAAACGCGTACGGGAACCGACACCACTACACCTTCCCTCCAGGCATCGCGTACCTCCGGATAGCGACCCAACCGTTACGAACGGGAAACGGGAATGAGTGGCTTTCAGCCTTAAGTTAAAAAGCCTGAAACATACAAATCCCAGTATTCGAGGAAGATGTATTTATTTCGCTGTGGTATGGACAAAAAAATGACATGAAAAATGGTATCTGAAAAAAAGTTGGCCCATGTGTTTTGAGCACTTCCTTGGTTCCCGCACTCCAGGGTGTCCGCACTTGTTGCAGTACCTTACTCTTTTGGGTACTGTTCCCGAAGAAGGGGGTGCGGGTTCTGCCGCTGGTTCGGGGCTGGGCTGTTGCTGAGCTGCGGCGGCTTTGTCGTTTGCCGGGCCGTTCGCCGAAGGTAGCTGGGATCGCGCTGCTTCCTCCCCTGCCCGCGCGAAGGCCATCTCTATGTCGGCGAAGGCCACAGCGTCTTCCGCTACTGCGGCTAACCTCTCTCTGCTCTCTCTTTCGTTCTCTGCCTGAATCAGCTCCCGGGCAGCTTCTTTGCGCGATGTTGTTGCCTCTGCCTTCTTCTCGTGGAACTGACAAGTTTTTAATTCCTCGCAGCGCTTTTCCACCAGGGACACCCATCCTCCATCTCCTCGCCGCTCGCGAAGCTCTTCAGGACGACGTCTAGGGCTCTTAAGGCCTCTCCTTCCATGCGAGCGGCTTCCTGGTGCCTATTCCGCGCCTCAATCAGTGCGGTCTCCACCCGCTGCCTGTTTTTCTCGAGCGGGGTAAGCCACGGCTTGGCACCCGCAGCCGTGGTGGCTTTTCAGCGAGGGCCGCATTTTGATGCAGTACACGGTTTCTTAGTTGCCGTGGTGAAACGTCAAGTTTCGTTACCCCAGGCGTTTTTTCGGCTCTAGGAGCCGACCTATTTTATGCGGCGCGGTGGGTTGATCAAGGTTTTCGGGTTGTTGCGGTGATTCCTCGACAGGTTGAGGCGGGGACGCTTGCTCCTCGCAGGAGGCGTTCGCATTGCCAGAGTTCGGCTCTGACTTCGATTCGCACGCAGTTGGCGGGTCGCTTATCGCCTCTACTTCCTTCGGCGTTACGGGCTCATAGTCGTCATCATCTTCTAGGTTTTCTCCGCCAATGCATGGTTTCAGGTCTTTCGCGTGAATGTTATCGGTACATTGGCCCTTTTTCCTCCCTTCTGGGTGAATCTGCTGGGAGGTAGTCCATCTGGATGTGCTCTACCTCCTTTGCAGGGGCCGTTCTAGGTCCCCGTTCGACAGATGCTGGGGCATTGGGCGGTACAGTAGAGACCCCCTCTACCCGCCCCCTGTCACCCCTGTGTTCTGGGCACAAGGTCGGTTTCGGTGGCATTCTGAATGTCTGCTTGCTCTCTATGGTTTGTTCGGCCTCCGCTGTCAGCACGAGCAAAGTTTTTACCGAGTCGCCTTCTCTTCTTTTTACCTGGCATTGTAATTGCGGCAGAATATTCCCGTACAGCATGTCGAGCTGTGTGGTTTTATCTGGTATTGGTATCAATTTCCGGATTATGCCAATGAGACAAATGAGGTGGTCTCGAATGGATTCGTCTGGATCCTGTGTTCTTGTGTTGGCTTCTGCCGCCAGGCGCTGTTGATACCTTTAATGAGTGCCGTACTATATTTGTGTAGCTAGTGTGAAATCAGTCCAGCTGGTCCACTTGTCTCTCTCGTTCTGGTACCAAGTGGCCAATGTGCCAGTGAGTAGCTCTGCCAGCGCTGCAAACATCTCTTCGTCCGATACGTGCGGCAATCTTCCACGTGACTGGCTCCTTCACTGGCGTGTCTAGGATGGTGCGGGGGGGGGGGGGGGGGGGGGGGGGCTTCGCGCCTCTACCACTGCATTCGCTGCTCTAACACAAAAACTCGGTTTTCTGCGTACACGCGGAGGGACCTCCCTGGCACGTGGCTCTCTGTCGGCCGAACGAAGACAGTATGGCGCCGTTTCACCTTGGCGTTCTTCTCCGTTATAAAGGTTACTTTTCAAGCTTTAATTTCGTCTTTTAGTCGATCGTGCACGACTACCAACCTATAAATTCTTATAACAGATATCAATCAATCAATAAAAATCTCAAAACAGGAGTTTTTTCTTCAAACTGTGAAATCTCAGTTTCGAAAAATCTCTCAAAGGCAACTAAAAAAACAAAATTAAGGCTTAAGAGATAATAAGTTTTGTAGTGTCATTAGTCAGATTTATGAAAAAAAAGTGTAAATCGTATATAGCAACATTTCAAATACAGCCACTTTGTTCTCCTCGTGTTCCGCTTGCGGCTGTAGCTCTACCCTGATTGGCGCGATCGACTGATTTTGAATCGATTATTACTCAGTAATTATTGATCGGATCGAAAAGTTTCTTAATGATTTTTTACTTAGAATTTTTTGCTCTATCCGATACCACAGAGTTTCATACTCTGTTCGTTAACGTCCTACACAGGGTATTAAATGGAAGAAGAATAAGCTCTATGGTATTGGATAGAGCAGAAAATCCTAAGTGAAAAATCCTCTTGTAACTCTTCGATCCGATCAATATTCATTAAGTAATCATCGATTGAAAATTAGCTGAGTGGTTATTAGGTTATGGTATGCGATTCGTCGTGGAATATACTAACATACCTCAGATGGTATGGATAATAATTTTAATTTATTTCTTTGATTATATTTCTTTTTTTTTAACCCGAATAAATCTGCCTGTGCACATAAATATCAAACCGTGATTAAAATAATTAATAAACAATTGCGACGTGAAATTGACCGTCATTTGCCTCCCAATTATAAACGCGGGGATGCTACCGAGTCACTCCCACGTTCAGTCAAATTCCCCCGTTATAACCTATAGGCATTGCATATATTCGTCGTCTGTCTTCTCACCCGTGACACGTGTGGTCGCATACCCTGTACGAGTATGAATCCCGTATGAATATCTATTCGTATAAGGATTTGATGTTTTCTTTTTTAATAATTAATATCTAAACTTAAATATACATTAAAATAATATCAAATCAAAATAAATTCACTAAATGAATTTAGTTTATTAGCAAAACTTTTTTTTTATTCATAAATCCATGTTCTTGAAACGATTTCTGATTAAGAAAATGCAACTGCTTATTATTATTTAATGAATGAATGATAAGTAAATACTAAAAAAAATATTAATTAATTAGATAAGAATTAATTAATCAATTATAAAAAACTGCTTCTCAACTATCTGCGCGTTATGGTATAAGAGTGCGAATATTCGATTCATTTCGAGGGACGGGAAAGGGGCGGAAGAAAGGGACTAATTACAGTAATTCTAGAATAAAGATTGTCTAATTTATTAATTCTAATTTATTTATTCATAAATAGGAAAATTGAATATTTGCACTAAGATTAATGAATTTTATCATGCTGTTAATATTGACCTCTGACTGGTTTTTCGATACCTCAAGAGCTCGAAAAAAATATCTAGAAGTGTACAGTCTTTGAAATATTGCACACCGATTCTCTGATGCATTAATAATAAGTTATGACAAATACTGTCATTGAACAGCCTCCAAATTTAAATAATAAAAGTTTAAGTGCATTTTACCACGAGAAGAATCTGCCGCTGACTTGATTTTCGGTATTTTAATTACTCAAGTGTTCGTAAAAGAAATCTAGCAGAGTTTTGATTTTTCATTTTTGATTTTTTTTTATGAGTGCTTGAAGTATCGGAAATGAAACCAGCGGTCGATTGACAACATGAAACAATGCATTTAAACTTTCATTATTTAAATTAGGAGGCTATTCAAGCATTCATTATTTAAATTAGGACGGTAATTTTTTAAAATGTAGAATCTGTGTGCAAAGTTTCAAAGACTGAACTCTGTTAGATTTATTTTACAAGCCCTTGACGTATCGAAAAGAAGCCAAGCTAGAGGCCGATTTACAATATGAATAAATGTTAAACTTGCGCTATTTTAATTTGAAGACTGTTCAATAATTGTGATTGTTAAAACTTATTCTTAATGACTCAAAGAATCTGTGTGCAAAGTTTCAAAGACTGAACTCTGCTAGATTTCTTTTACGAACGCTTCAGGTACCGAAATTCAAGACAGTGGACGATTCACAACACGAAAATTAATTTAACTTGTATTATTTAAATTTAGAGACGGCTTATTAGCTGCAATTATTAAAACTTATTCTTAATGCATCAAGGAATGTGTGTGCAGTGTTTCAAAAATTAATCCCTTGTAGATTTTTTTTACGAGCACTTCAGGTATCGAAGGCTGACGTACAGAAAGAAAAAATGCATTTAAATTTGCATTATGTAAATTTGGAGGCTGTTCAATAACTATAATTTTTAAAACCTATTTTTAATGCATCAAGAAATGTGTGTAGTAAGAATGAACAATTCTGGATTTATTTTCTTGAGTGATTGAAATATCGAAAATCAAGTCAGCGACTGATTCTTCTCGTGGTAAAATGCACTTAAACTTTTATTATTTAAATTTGGAGGCTGTTCAATGACAGTATTTGTCATAACTTATTATTAATGCATCAGAGAATCGGTGTGCAATATTTCAAAGACTGTACACTTCTAGATATTTTTTTCGAGCTCTTGAGGTATCGAAAAACCAGCCAGGGGCCAATATTAACAGCATGATAAAATTTATTAATCTTATTGCAAGTATTCATTTTTCCTATTTATGAATAAATAAATTATAATGAATAAATTAGACAATCTTTATTCTAGAATTACTGTAATTAGTTCCTTTTTCCGCCCCTTTCCCGTCCCTCGGAATGAATCGAATATTCGCACTCTTATACGATAACGCGCAGATAGTTGAGAATCAGTTTTTTAATTGATTTATTTATTTCCGAGTAATTAATATTTTTCTTAGTATTTACTTATTATTTATTTATTAAACAATAATAATCAGAATTTCCTCCTCTATCTGCTGGTACCATTTTTAAGGGTCAATACCGGAACACCCTGTATACTAAACCGTGTGTTAATCGACATTATTGGCAAGGTGTGCATTGCAGATTTTCATAAATTGCGCAGTGTTTATAATACTTTACTTAAAAAATTTTATTATTTTTTTTATTATTATTTTTATATATCGCCCAATGACGACGGTAATTGTTGAGACCCTCAAAAAGTCGTAATTTTTTAAGTTGGTAAAAAAATTGCATTTCTTTAATGTGGCTTCACCAGGATGGACCGTATCGTAGGGCACCATTGGGAGTTGTATAAGATCAAAAATATGTTTAATAAATGACATTCTTAAATTATTTCACTAATTTAATGCATGTGCAGATGGGTATAATTCTCTATGTAGTAGTTGAATAAGAAATATTCTTAATCGCCCTTCGACTCCTTTCTCGTGTATTTAATATTTTTATGTTCTCTATTTTACATATTAAACATATTTTCTAAATTGTCATTAACAGGTACTTTTTTAACATATAAGATCAACGATTAAAAATGCGTATTATACTCGTTTTTGGATATCTCTCATTTCTAAATTAAATTAAACATTAAAATAAACTATACATATCTAGTATCTTTTACATGTAAAGTTGGCCAACTTTGACGAGTTTTTTCTCTGAATTAAGGTGGTTAACCCCTATTTTTCTCGACGGATTCTGAAAGCTTACAAAAAATACTACTGTGCTTAAATTTATACTAAATTCTCTTATTATTAAAATTTGGTGAAGCTACCTTAAAGTTACATTTTTTAATATTGTGTATTTTGTAAAACCTTTTTGTAAATGGAATAGATTTAAATACATAATATTATAAAATGGTACGTAATAATCAAAACATTTTCTACTAGCTTGATTCTCATTAACTTATACATTTACCTGAATTTTATCAAACTTTAAAGAATCTGCGGATTTAACGTGATAGTCTGTTTTTCCGTGTACTGCTTTACTTTTCATATTACTTTTACTAGTGGATGAAGATCTATTACAAGAATTCATTTTTAAGTTAAATGTCTTACTTTACTTTATTTACACTTTCTATTTACAGTCTGAAACATACAAATATAAATAAAAAATTATTAAAATTGAAGCAGATTATTTCTAATAATTTCATCTTATTTACTACATCAATATATAAAAAAATTATTAATTCTATTATCTGAAGTCGAAATTATTCAACTACAAATTTGAATGTACCAGATCCAATATAGATTATAGAATGCGGAAAAAGTTAAAATTTTAACGCTGAATTTATACTTTAGCGTTAAATGTTAACTCTACAAAAATTCCTAATATAAGTTCTCTTCTGAGTTTTAAGACTATAGGTGTCATAGTAGCTATAAGGAGAGTTTGAAAACGGATCAATATAGACTTGAGTAAATTAAGTAATTGTTAACTCTAGAGGAATTTTATTCCAAGTGCGGTTTATAAGGGCACAAATATGCGCCAGAAATGAATAAACGGATAAAATTATGTTTTAAATGTATCAAAGTGCAGTAGCATTATAAAATTGCTGCCAATTCATTGGCATCCATAACTTCTACAAATCTAAATGAAATGTTATAATATTTAAGGGGAGGTGGTGGTAATCACAGTTGCTCGAGTTACTTACCTCACTGAGCGACTGGTACCGGGTGAAGTAACCCGATACGATCAATATATTTTCTGAAAAAATAATCATTTCAGGCACTTCGGCGTAAAAAAATAGTTGATATCACAGCTTGCATACATGTGTGAAAAATCACTTCCGATGGATGGACGGGGCAAAATCAGGTAAATTTAACGTATACAGTCACGGCTTGCTTTTGCCCACCCAGACGACATTTTAGGTCATCGAAAAAGTTTTACCTCTCCGCTTCTCGTTGCCATGGCCTACGAGAACTGGTGGGGGCTCATTGGAAAGATGAACCAAGAGCTTTAAGACCCATCGAAGGGTAAATCCATTTTTGTAAAGTTTTTCAACGATTTAGCGTCAAAATTTGTTGACTATTATTTATATAATAATAAGAATAGGAAAAAATTAATAATTCTCGTTACTATGCGATGGTTATCTTTTCGCTTAATCGAATTTTACATTGACAAAATTGTTGCTATTTACTTACATACACTTTTCAAATAATTATATAACAAAAACATTTGTGCTCGCAACATTTGTTCAAATTTTCTTCTATATAAGAAACAAATGTGCTCAAACACGCATTTAAAAAACGACAATTTAATACAACCACAGTCCCTTTTTCAATGATAAAGTAAATTATAACCCGATAAATTGTGAAAAATCACCGTTTTTACTAGTTTGATAGTTTAAGTTATAAGATTGGTGAGCAGCACCCCTGTACTTGCCAGTAAAATGGTAATGATCGTGTACGCGAACATCTTCAATTGCAAATTCTTTACTACAAATACGACAATTTGTAGAATTTTAAAATGTATGACTCTCCTTTTCATTTAAATCTTGTATTAGTATGATTGATTGATTTATTATTAACTGATAATAAAATAAATTTCAATATTAAAATTATATAATAAATAATGCAAAGTAAAATACTATATAAACATGATCAAATTCAAAAGCTATATTCCCTAACTGTTCTGCTAACCATCTTGCAGCATTTGGTAATAAAACAGCAGTTTCATTTATTTTTTTCACATTTTGCTTTTTTTATTATTCATTGGTCTGCAAATGAGGCACGAAAAATTTTGTATCCAAGAAAAATGATTATCAACACCATCATAATTTAGAAATAAATCAACGCGACGATTTTATATAACTTTATCCATTAAAAGTACTGGATAAATGAAATGCTTAGAAGCAGTAGCAGTATATACATTGATTGATAAATTGTTATTTACTTTTTCAAACTCTTTCACCTGATCGAGTGTCATTGGAAATTAAAAATCATTTACATTGTGACACGAGTATCGTGGACAATAGGAGGATATGATCCTCGGCCACTGGAGTCCAGGTGTCGACCTACAAAACCGGATTACAAAAATTTATAAAAATAAACATAACAGAGTAAGGAGAGATTGAGGTTAGGATAGACAAGTACTTTCCCTGCGACGAGGAAAAGAGGCCAGGAGGCGGCGCACACACACACAACACTGGTGCCGATGCCGGGCGCAAGAGGACGCTTTACTTTATTATTCAATTACTAATACTAACAATCAATGAAACATAGTTTAGTATTTTTTTTATTGTAAATATAAGGGTTCATAGCATTTTTTTTTTATTGTAAATATAGGTGCATACAAGCCCATCTGATTTTGGTTCCAGAAAATCATTATTTGTTTTAATAAATCGTGAAAAATATCAGCAATCGATTTCCATAAGAGTTATCTTCATAAATTCAAAATTTAAAAGGTTATCTGGAAAAATGTCCAAAAAAGGTTAAACTTATTCAAAAACATTTTTTGATCCTTAAAATTAACAAAAATATTACAATTCTTTAATAGAATGATAGTATAACTCTTCAAGAAGATAATAAGACGTCGATCGTTCGTTTCTGCATGACCATCCACTGGGCAACAACGGTCAATTTCCGAGAGTACCTTTTTTCCAAAAATCGATATATCTCGAAAAATATTAAATATTTTTCCATTTTTCAAAATGTACTTTTTTTGACTTGCCGTGAGCTATACTTAACAATAAAGATCAAGTATTAAAACTTCAATTTGAACGAGTTTAGAGATCTCGATTTTTAATGGTTTTTTCGATATAGAGTCTTCAGGAAGATGCTCAGGTGATGCATATAACTATATTAAAAAAAAAAAAACAAAAAAAAACTTAAGAACTTATACAATTACTACTTAAACAAGACGCATGCTCAAAAATTTCCTCTTGGGTTCAATAAAAAGACAGATTTAACTGCAATGATTGACAGAAATTTATTACGAACTGCATATCATATATTTTATAATGATTTACTACAAATTTGAATATATATAATAAAATATGACTGTTATTTTCATCAAATTGCATCTCCTACTAATATTTAGATTATTAAATTTTATTTATAAAATTCTCTATTAGTTTTGCGAACAAAATGTGTATGGTTCGCAACTCGATTGTCTCAATATCTTATGAATTCAACTGTCTTGAAATTACAAATCAAAAGCTACTAAATTAATATTAATGTTTAATTTATAATAGTAGAATTATAAGGTTTTTTAATATTTGCAACGTGTTAGTTTCCGCGGTGAAAGAGCGAAACATGCTAGTCTTCACGACCAAAATCGAAACGTGCTAGTCTTCGTGGTCAAACAACGAATCGTGCTAGCCTTCACGGTCAAAATCAAAACTTGCTAGTTTTCGCGGCTACAATCGAAGTGTGATAGTTTTCGTGACGAAAATCGAAGCCTGCTAGTGCTGGTAAGAAAATTGAAACGTGCTAGTGTTCGTAAGAAGCGTCGAAGTGTAGTATATGAGAAGTACGACACATTTAGATACATATGAAAGACTACTTCAAATTATTTTAATTTAATTAACAAATTAACGCTTACAACTGATCGTCTGAGCGGCTACGGTATTATCTCTGACGATGAAATTATTATAAATTAATTAGTTTATCATTTGATTAATTCATGAATTAATTTATTAACTAACTAATTGATCAATTGATGAATTAATTAATCAATCACTTAATTGTTATAAATAATATTATATCTATTATATTTAATGATTTGCAAATAAATTGCCGTATAACAGAAGTTGTTCAAGGATACGAACTTAAATTTGAGAAAAAAAAATTAAGCTGCCGAGATAGGGAAGTTTCGAATTAGATTCCGAGACGGTGCAGTTTCGAACTAGATCCCAAGATAGGGCAATTCTAATTTCGAGCAATAACTTTTCGAATTCTATAGCTTTTAAAAGAGACGATCTCGATTAAGAAATAATTGTACTTTAGAGATACTAAGATAGTGTTTAACGACATTTCGAATTATATAGTATTCAATACGTATTAATTATCTAACCAATGGATACTTATAGTTAAAAAAGAGTTATAAATTAAAATAAGAGTGGTTATTAACAGTTATATTGTTTCAATCCTCTCGCTAGACTAACAATCGTTTTACTAACTAATAACGATTAATTGGATTATAGTTGTCACTTTGGAAATGGGTATTCTTCTCAATCGTTTAATAGAAATATGTGAAAAAGTTATATATTTAAAATATGTAAAAAAATAATGCATGGTATCTATGTAAAAAACCAGTTGAAATTACATTAAAATATTTCATTCTATTATATTTGAAGCAAATTACGAGCCTTAAATTAAACACTTTAACGTAATTGAATAGTTGAGCTTATTTTTTTTTCATCTAATAACAATTCGTATTATATGTTAGCAGCAATAAATAAGCAGAAGTATATCTTGAAATATGTCAAGGATGGCCTTAAGGTCCATGTTTAATGCGTTAAGAGGAGACAGAGTACAAGAGGGAAGAAAACTGGCTGAATCTAGGACTCAAACACAAATACGAAACCCAGAGGAGAACTGTTGTGGTAAGAAAAGACTCCACAGCAGCTGAATCAAGAGCCGGCATGAGTCGTACGTAGGGGAAATGGGAAATCGTGGAAAGCCGTAGGAGAAGAAAACAGAAGAAAAAGAAGACACGACGGACGCTACGAAAGGCAGCCAGACCTTGTTACGGATGTTACGCACAATCGACGACTGCGACAAAAAATTTGAAGTCAGAGAGGTTACAAAGACAAAGGACGGAGCAATGCTAATACGAATTAGAGGGGACGGACGCTCACAACTCCTACAATAACTGAACGGATGTCTACAAGAGACTCTGGGGGACCAGGGAGACGTCAGACTCGACTCCAAAGATCACCCTAGAAATCTTGGAGGTGGACTACGTAACGGAGACCTCGGAAGTACGAGACGTACTGAACACGGTACTGGGACATATCGCGGATAGAAAGATCTCGGTCCTCGGCCCAAATAGAGAACAGAATTTGGGATAAAAAGAGGAAAATTAGTGAAAAAATCGTATTTTTGGGAAGGTACGGCAATTAATGATTGTTTATTTATTATAAAATCATTAAATGTGGTAGATTACATTTTATACTATCGATTTGCGTCGTATAATTTAACAAAATTACAAGTAATAGGTAAAAAATACGAATTTTTTGGAATTTCCAATTTTTACCGGTTTTAAGCCGCCATTTTGAGTCCGCCATCTTGAATTTGAAAATCCTATGGGTACCATTTGAAAGGTTAGGCAAAAATTGCACGGTTGCGAAGGATTTAGCTGCTCTCGCATATCAGAACCAATCGAAAATTTTAATTGAAAAAGAAATAATACAAGAAAAACAGCGTTTTTTTCAATTAAAAGTGAATTTTTTTTTGGAAAATGGAAAAATTTGAAAATTTTGTCGCCGGAATCTGAAAGAGCACCCTCAAAAATAGTGGGATATGAATTTTCATGAAAAAATTCCATCGATTTCATAGTTTTTCGTTCACTCAAAGTCAGTGTTCTCAAAAAGTGCAATTGTGACGTTAAAGGGTTAAACATTATCCTCTTTTAAAGCACTCGTTAATAAAATTAATTAGATAATTATTTGCTAAAAGGAACTTATTAATAATGTCAATGTTTTCTCTATGAAAGCGTGCGTCAGAAAGTCTATAAAATTTGTCAACTAAATTATAAATAATCGCAATCTTTTGCGCTATGGGATGATGCGAGAAAAAATTAATGTACCTCCCCGATGCCGTAGGTTTTCTATACCAGTTTGTAATGATGGAATTGCCATCATTCCTTTTGCACTCAATATCCAAAAAGCTAAATTTATTCATATTATACAATAATTATCTAATTAATTTTATCAACAAGTATATTAAAAAGAGGATAATGTTCAATACGAGTAAAAATATTGACATATCTAACAAAATTACAGATAGACGCTTTAAATGTAGTATAGTCTTGCCTTATATAAAAAACTTGACTGCGTCTATTAATTACATTTTGAGAAAATATGACATTAGAAATATTAATAAGACTGTAAATTAATTCAATAGTATTATTAAACTAGGCAAAGACACTTTGGATCCATTAGACACTAATAATATTGTATATAAGATCAACTGCAGTGACTGCGATTGTATTTATATAGGCATGTCCAAACGAAAATTGAGAAAAAATAGAGAGGAGTACAAACGTGATGTAAAAAACATTTCTGAAAGATCTGCGTTGGCTCAACACGTCTATCAAACAAAACATCAAATAGACTTTGACAATGTTGAAATCATCGATAGAGAAAGCGGCAAATGTAAGAGAGTTTTCCGAAATGATGAATATTTTTGATTATAACAACACATTAAACAGAATCGAAGATTTAAATTTTTTTTAAAATATATATAAACCCACCTTAAAGTTAATAAAAAAATACTCTTAATTTTTCATAGTTTCCACATTTTTTCATTCATTATATGTTTAAATCATGTTAAATATCCTCTCCCTCGTGAGACGGGAAGCATCCACTAAATATGAAGATCAGAAGGTTACATTATAATGATGGTGAGTAGGCCGTGAGAGGTCTAATGTCGACCATCTTCGGCCCACCTACCAGGCAGCTATGCGCGCTGAGAAGGTGGCACGCGCGCGGTACTGTAGCTCGCGAAAGACAACTCTCGTATAGCTGCTCCTACTGCAACGCGCTGCTACCTCTTCACCTCGCATAGTACGCTAGTAACATTTAGCGTGACATGGACTCGGCTTTCCTCTCGCGATGGTGGGATTTTCGTTTTTTTTTTCTTTTCTTCTCTTTTCAAAATTAAATCTTAACCATAATTCATTATTCCCCCTCCCTTTTCAATTTTCGTCACGATTTCGGAAGGCCCTCTCTATCTTTTATATTATGATAATTTATTAGTATGTAGCGACTATCAGAGACACAAGCACCGATTTTAATAGTTTTAATAGCTTTATTTAATTGTGTTAATTTTTATTATTAAATGATGAGTGAAGAGAGTGATGGTATAAGATAAAGTAAGTAGTTTTCGCACGATTTTAACCATTTGAATAGTTTTTTATAAGAAAATGTTTTTAGTAGATTGCTAATTTCCCCGTTTATTTATTTTCAGTCACAAAATGTTTTGATTTTTCTCGAAAGATTGTTATACTAAAATCTGTGATCGTAAATGATGCAATAGTTTATAAGTCCCAATGTTCGTTTTTATTGTCTGTTATGCAGCTGTGATAAGTGAATATGTGATTTTTGTAATTTTATATGTTTTTTTATTTTTTGACTGTTTCGTCTGCCAGAAGAGGAGGGTATATGTCGACAAGCCCTCGAACGTCGCAAAATAGTAGTGAAAAAAAGAAATTTTGCAGTGTATATAATCCGTGAAGATCAATAGATTCATTTAAGCATTGTTAGAATATAATGTTTAATAACGTAAAGTTTACAAATATAAAGAAGATTTTCTTGGTGCAGTTAATAATGAATACAGTATATTGTCTGTATGATATCATAGTAGTGAAAATTTCTTTATTGCACTAAATATGTTCCCCAACTCGTGCGTGAAATATAATTTTTACTGTTTTGGTAGCAGATGTGTGACTAAAGTAAAAAGCTTTTAAAAAAGAATATTTATTATTAAAATATTTATTATTAAAATTGGTTCATGCGTAAGAATAAAATATTTAACATTATAAAATTTGTACATATAAAGTTGATTTTCTTAAGGGGGGATCCTGCTTTAGAAGGCTCAAAAAATCGATTTTTTTTTATTGCTTCAATCTATTTGTAATATGGATAATTCACAGTATTTTCTAAGATACAGCACCAAACGCGGTGGGTCGTCGAGATATACCAGTACTCTGCCAGCTGGAGCGCATGCTCTTTCCCTTGGTCTAATAACTCCGAACTGAAAAAGGGTTAAACGGTTGTTCGAAATAATATTTTAGATTCGTAGAAGTGCCGTGTCAGGCTAGCGGGATAGCTTATTATTACTGTAAGTAATCGAAAATTAACATTTTTTGTGATCGTAAACTTTGAAACGCGTTTTACGAACGTTGTATGGAAAAATATTGTACGTAATGCTCAGGTTATTTCCTTCGCCCACTAGTTGTATAATGTTCTATTATTGCACTGAATATGGTCCTCAACTTGTGTATGAAATATAATTTTTCTGTTTTAATAGCAGGTGTGAGACTCAAGTAAAAAGCTTTTAAAAAGTATATTTATTATTTAAATTAATTCATGCGTTAGAATATAATATTTAAAATCATACAATTTGTATATTTAAAGATGATTTTCACGATCGTTATAATCAATATTCTATGCAGTTACTATATAATCTCACAGTAAAATATAAATTTTTTTTGGTGCATTGAATGTCTTCCCCAACTTAAGAATACAATATAATTTTTACTGTTTTGATATCAGGTGCCTCAAGTGATTGCTTACAAAAAAGAATATTTATTAATAGTATATAGGATTTATCGTTTCGAAAGGTGTCTTAAACTTGACGGTGTAAGGCTTTATTGATCATTGAGGAACGTAATTTCAATAATCGTCAATTATTTTATTGTAACAAACAATTCCAATTGAAAAATATTTCGAAATATATTGGGAATATTTCGTGAATGTTTTTTTGAATTATTAAAAAGATGTTTTAGATATCTTTCTCGAAACGTTTTGTGGAAGATTCTAGAAAGGTTTTTAAAATTTTCTGGAGCACCGGCTTTACCCAATGAAACATTTCAAAAATGTTTTGGAAGTCTTACTTTATATATTTTTTGAATTTCTAAAAAAAATGTTTTGGAAATCTTACTTTATATATTTATTGAATTTCTAAAAAAAGTGTTTTAGATATCTTTCTCGGAATGCTTTGTGAAAGATTGATGAAAGGTTTGGGTTAAAGTTTTTTTTATCGAATTTATTGCAATTTTTGGCAGCAGAATTTTACCTGAAAACTCATCTGAGATTTTTCAGTTGGGTATTTGATCATAAACTGGTATTAAGGCACACAAATTATTATTTGTTTTAAAATACGGGTAATCGGAATTACCTAAAGTACATATAGGAAAAAAAATTGCATAACGGTTTATACACACAGCGCCCGAAGATAATTTTTTACGTACCTGCAGATCCATGTACATTAGGGTGTCCCTTATTTCCCAAAGATCGTGTCTATAGGTACGGGTTAAACTTTGAATTTGGGGTCATTCGAAATTTCAAACATGTTTTTTCGTCAAAAGAAATGGATCTAGGGGATAGCATGATCGATTTCTGGAATTTGGGAAATAAGGAACACTCTATATAGATATACACACTGTGTATTATTTCCCAAAGGTCATGTCTATAGGCACGGGTTAAACTTTCAATTTGGGGTCATTCAGAATTTCAAATATGTTTTTTCGTCAAAACAAATCGATATAATATCGATTTCTGGAATTTGGGAAATAAGGGACACCCTAATGTACATATAAATATTAGTTGACTCACTAATGCGCGCCAAAACAAAATTCCCACCACTGTCGGAGGTGTCGAGGTTGAGGTACACGTCATATTGACTGAATGAAAACGCATTCTCACTGTTTCTCTCGTAGCATATATTAAGAAAAAAGTCTTTTTAAGATAATATCAAAATTAATTATCAATAAAAATTTACTAGAGAAAGCAGCAATTATTTGTTTGAAATTAAAAAGAAACAACTTATTTCTAATTTTTTGTGACATCGAAAAAGGGAAGGGTAAGTGATGAAGGTGTTTTATAAATATAACCATTCTATGTAAAGTTTACGGATGGCATCGAAAGGTTAATGTAAATGGATTGCAGGTAACCGCCCGCCGTGGCGAAGTTGGTGCGCTTATTGACACATCGCGATTTAGTTTGCTTTCTTATCCTTGCTCTAGCCAGCAGAAGCATAGTTTCCTTATGCTGGTATTATCCTAGTCCAACAAAATGTATATATACTAATCTACTTAGCTAAACGCTTAACGAGTGATCGATATTCGTAACACTTGTAGCGTAAATATAGAACAGATAAACAAAAAAGGATTATATCTCAAACAAAATTTTGATTTTAAAGTGGTTAAACGGAGTTGAACCGACGATGCTACACAGAGAGAAAAAAGGGGGAGCTGCTGAGGAAAACGTGCCGTGCACAGCGCTCCTTGTTCAAGCGGACTGCTGCTCGCCTCTGTAGGCAGTACCACTACTGGACTGCGTAAAGTACTGCGAAAAGTGGGAAGCAGTGCCACCGAAATACGGAGAGACGCTACACCTGAAAATTACTCCGCGGTGCTAGACTTAACATTACGCGAACCTAACCTTAAACTAATTTGAATCTAGGAAGACAAATTCACACAATTTGAAATTCTATTTACTTTTATATCAAACGTATTTTATCATTTATACCAGGTGTAGTCCATTAAAGTGAGATTTCTTTCACAATTCAAGATAATACGTATTATGCCAACCTTTACGCATGTATGGCATTTGCGTGGAGACGCGTATGTCCCACGTTTCGGGGCAGTCACTCTCCGGAACCGAGGGTATTGCTGATGTACCCGAATTCGGTGATGTGACTAGTCAACATTGGCGTTGCTGCCGCACCAAATCGGCAATGTTGCCGCTCTCCCACCTGAGCAGCAGCTCCCCCGTTTTTCTCGGAGTGTACGTTTAGACATTGCAAGTTAAAAAAAAAGAAAGAAAAGTATTAACAATAAAACCTAATAAAGGTAACGCAAATCTAATTCTCTTCTCTCTTCTCGTTATCGTAGATGGGTAGTGGTTCGACATTGGCGATTGCTCTGGTTGTTTCACCTTTGGCTGTTTGTACTTTGACTACTCAAACTCGTTCGTAGTCTCCTTGAATAGCTTCTACCACTCGAGCTAGTGGCCAATGAGTTGGAGGCGTAAGATCGTCAATCAGAAGCACTTGTTGACCCGCATAGAGGTTAGGTCGTAGTTTCACCCACTTAGTTCTCATCTGGAGAGTGTGCAAATACTCATTGCGCCATCTTGACCAAAAATCAAGTTTCATTTTACTAATAAATCTCCATGCCGACGAAGGAGTGGGAGAGTTTGGAAGGTACCAGATTCTGGAATTAAGGACAAGGGGCGTCCTATCAGCATGTGGGCAGGAGTCAGCGGAGTCATTGGGCAGCTGGGTTAATGGTCGTGAGTTGAGGGCGGCCTCAATCTCACACAATAAGGTGAACATTTCTTCAAACGTTAAAGACTGGTCGCCTATTACCTTTTTTATCTGAGCTTTTACCGATTTCACTCCAGCCTCCCATAGACCGCCGAAGTGAGGCGCATTTGGAGGGATAAATCTCCATTCGGTACCTTCTGTGGCTAGTAGTTCCGCAGTCTCCTTGTAGAAGTCGGAGGCGGCTTTAAAAAGTCGTTGAACCTCCTTGTCTGCTCCCACAAAGTTGCGGCCATTGTCGCTAAGTAATTTGCTGCAGATGCCTCTGCGTCCTATAAAGCGCTTGAGTGCAGCCAAAAACGCAATTGAAGTCAGGTGAGTGACTACCTCATGGTGTATTGCCTTGGTAGCTAGACAAACGAACAAACAAATGTAGCCTTTATAGGACTTGAAACCTCTCCCACGTTTGGCACGTAAGAGGGTTGGGCCAGCATAATCTACGCCTGGTACACTAAAGGGATATACGCTGATTACGCGGTCTTTTGGCAGTGAGAACATCAATTGCTGCCCAGACCGCGCGCCGTAGCGAGCACAAATCACGCAGATATGGATAATTTGTCTTACCCGAGTATTACCATGTATAATCCAGTACCTCTGGAGAAGAAGAGCTCTGGTGGACTGTGGATCACCATGTAATGTCCTTGCATAGGCATCCCGAATTAGTGAGATTGCCAGTGGCGAAGCTTTGGCCAAGATAATCGGGTGCTTTTCGTCGAATGACATAGAGGCGTTCTCTAGCCTTCCACCCACTCTCAACAGACAATCATCGTCCAGAAACGGGTTAAGTCGTACCAGAGTTGACGATTTTGAGATGATTTGATGTTTTGTTAAAGCTGAGATTTCTGGGATAAATTCTCGACGTTGATCGCTGATGATTAACAGCTTGAGAGCGCGATTGTACTCGGGTATTGTGATGAAGGTCGACCTCCGGTTCTGAATTAATCGCCACCTAAGACAATACGAAATAATGCGGAGGGACTTGTACAATGATGAAGATCTTAAAAGTAAATTACAAAATAAATTTTCGTGTGAATTTGGTGCCTATAAATCTTGTTGCGTTACTGTAAGAAGACGTTCTGGAGGATGCAATGGTTGAATCTTCTTTGGCTACAAGTCAGCGGGCTGGTTTAGTCATTCCGGACCATACCACCATAACTTTGATTTCTTGAGATCGATTGGCTGAACCATATTTTATAATATGGTTAGATATTTTAAAATCATGAAAAAAATTATCCCCTAATATTTGAACATCAATTGCACTTTTTTGCAGTATTTTCAATTATTGTAATTGCATTTTCCTTATGAAAACAATTCATAACGTTGAAAATTTCCAAATTCTTTAACTTTTTTTCGTGAAAAGCACACCATTTTTTTGCAGGAGTATTCTAACAAAAAATCGGTTTCACTATTCGAAAGAACAGCTCAAAATACATCGGACATGATCTTTTTCAAATTTTTTCAAACCTCTTTTTTAGTTGAAAAAAAAAGCCTTGAAGATGTTGTTGCAAATTCGGGGTCTTGGTCGTTAATGGGTTAATGTAAGTAGAATCAAGATGTTCTTCATGATCGAGAATTCATGATCTTGGGGTGAACGTAATCTAGCTGGAGTTAAAGTTTTGGCCTCTGCTGTTACCGCGCCCTCAAGACCGGACATTTGGACCGCAACACGTGAGCGGTTAACTCTGAGTAATTGGGCCACTCGCTCTGCGATGAAGGACGACTCCGCTGCAGGGTCAAGCAGGGCCCTGATTGTCATCTTTTCCCCGATACAGTTTTCAGTGACGATTCTAGCGGTACCTAACATCACTGTACGATTGGATGTAGTGGCAGATTCCGTTAAAGCGTTATCAGAGCTTTGGACGTCCTCTAATTTCTTAGGCGCTGCACTTGGAGACTGGTGCAGTAAGAAGAGATGATTTTTATTACAATTACCGATGCGACAAGTGACTTGAGAAATATAAGCCTTTAAAAAAATTTTTGGGCTTAAACAATTTGTACAAAGTTTCAAGGCTCTTGCCTTGACCCAACGATCATTTATCACTAATACCTTAAACTGTGAGCAAAACCCGATCGAATGTCCCTTTTGACATAACGAGCAAATTCTTTTTTTTGTTTCAGAACCCTTGGTAGTTGTGTGAAGAGCAACTCACAATGTTTTCAGTACCTTATTATTTGAGCGATTGGCAGAAGAACCAGCCGTTGAAGTGAGTTGTTTGGAGACTTGACCATAAGTGACGGTCAACGCCTGAATACGACACTAAAAACTTTAAAAGATTGTCGAATGTGGGAATTTCCTTACTATCGCCTAGAGAGGTTTGCCAATACATTTTAATGGCATTATCCAGCTTTTCTAGGCATAAAAATAAAAACCAGTCGCTCTAGGAGTGGACAGGGCGGTCAAGAGCCTTAAAAACTCGTTTTGATCGCTTAAATATTGAGGTTATGCGCTTTAATTCAGCAGCGCAATCAAATTTGCACCACATGTATTCACACAACAATAAGTAACGATTTTCATAACAATCTGTTAGGTCCTTCCAGGCTCCATCATACAGAGACGTCAACGTTCTCCAATGTGACAGCGGCTTCGCCTGTCACGTGAGATAGAACCTGCTAGAGTTTAAATGGTTTGGCTAGTTTGGGGTCATTATGGACCAAAGACTCAAATAGGCCCTTAAAAATTGGCCAATTAAGCTAGTCTTCATCTAAGATCAGGAGATTTATCTTGGCTAATTGGACCAATTTTGAAACCCAAGAATGCGATTGGTTATTCTGATCCGCCGTCTCCGGGTTCGCAAGTGGTGAAAATCTTAACCGATCAAAGGCATCCCGAATTTTGACCGCACAGTCGAAGTAGTTTTCTTCAACTTTTGAAAAGATAGCTTTGATCACGTAGTCGGATTTATCGATGCTCTCATCGGCCATGATTAGCCTATGACTGGTAGTAAAGTCCATCCAGTACTTCTCTAACATCGATTGGCGATGGGTGAGCGATCCAACCGTAACGCTCTCTTTCCCTTTTTTATATACGTGCCAAGCTCCTGTTGATCAGGAAGCATGTTTGAAAGCGCCATCGAGATAGTCAAGGAATTGAAGAAAGAAATATCAATTGGAAATGAGAAAAATTTCAAAAAAGCACCGGAAAGATAGAAGTGTTTTTTTTTTCTTTTTTGCCTAGACTGTACCAACTGTGAATCTAGGTTGAGAATCAAAGGTGACTTGAAACTGCGAGAGCGACCGTGCCTGCTCAATAGAAAAAAAGTCAAAACAATATAAACATAAATCAAATGTACTGCTTGACTACAATTTCTGCGCAGACTGTACTTAAGAAATACAAAATCAAAAAATTAGTAATTCGATATAAAAATTCTGAAATCGAGGCCCGTCAACTTATGAGGTTTTATTTAACAAGATAATACCAAAAAGAGCGGTCAAAATCCGATGAAAGGCGAGGATATGGTGACCGTTTAATCCAATTTACAAATTAATGTTAACTTGTAAATGGATATTTTTGAACAAAGACAGAATTGCATCAGAAGAAACGATAGAGAAGATCGAAGATTTCTACCTGTATAATGTGGCAACTGGGCGACGAATGCTAAAATTGATCAATTAAGCAATAATTTGCAAAGTTGATAAATTTGCACTATCGTAGTTAAAAGGCAGATAACGCTGAATGATAAGCATTATAAAGCCGTTTTCCTTGGACAAGCTACGAGATAAACAATTTTCAGGGTCCGACGTCAAGTGAAGCACGCGGCGTGGCGCTCGCTCCAAGAGTAACGAATTTTCACGGAAATTGGAAAAATTGAATCGACATCAAACCGATTTGGTAGTTTTGTTTATGTTCAAAGAAAACTGGAAAATTATTTCCCGAGTGATTTCATTAGTTTTACTTGGAATGGCGATACAAGTTGATCGATTCGAAACAGTGGTAGATTAAGAGCGTACCACTGTAATTGACGAACTTTCCTGGGAAAATCAAAATTAGGATTGTTGAAAAAATTGGCGTGGGAGTTCCCTCGAGGACGAGCGATATCAAGAAAATTATTCCCCGTGCATTTCAAACGGGTTTTCCCAGCGAAATCGACGTTGCAGGTCGATCTTCGGGAGCCGATGGTAAACTGATTTTACACGCGTCGGCAATTTACGTGTAAAATTTAACTTTTCCACGTACCTAGCTAAAGGTTAATTTTAGTTCGTTATTCAACTCCCTAAAAATTATTACGCAGACATTTTGAGACAAGGCTCGCAATAAATTGTTAAACTGGCACAGCTTTTTTGCGATTAACGGAACGCAATAACATGCATTTTCGCCGCTGCCTAGCTTCTTGTCCGCACTCGTTGCGATAAAAGTTTTCGCAATTCATCCAGCTGTCTACCTTGAGCGTACCGATGCAACATTTTTCATAAATTGAATACTCAGCTAGACCAATATATTGAAGATCTTGTCTAGTGGAACGAAGATAATAATTTCTCCAACATTAACCAAGCGTTGAACCAGCTGGTTGATGCTTCTGGTGACTTGAGGTCGGCGAGGAGCTTCTCGTTGAGATCTGTAGTAAATCCTAATGTCCTTTGGAGTCTTCTTATTCCTTTGTGCTGCGGCATCCGGCTCGAAGGACCATGTTAAAAGAAGTAGTAGTAAACAATGTGGATGTACCCGGTTTGGAGTAAAGGGAAAGCGCAGGCTGCTCAGGAAAAGAAACCACTCTCGTGTAAATAAATTAGAGCTAGCAGATTTATTTACAATATGTACAGGATAGTTGATCTCCTCAAAACTTTTTATAAATTCGTTACAATAAACGAGAGCGGAACGCGGAGCGCTTGCGTCCGCGCGAACGCCGATCGCGTACAAAAAGAAAAGATGAGCTTTGCGCGTGTCGCGAGAGCGTACGAACGTGCGCCTCGAGAGTTGGTGACTTTCTGCCCTTTTAGTTCCGAATTGCGGTAAACTACGCACATACGTTCGATGTATGTGCGTACTTTACAAGTGCGCTAAATGTGTGTGTGCGGATCGCGTGTTCTGACGCACGTGCCGAAAAGCGCGGAGGTCCCGGTTCCCCGAGAGCTCGCATGGGTTTAGAGGTGACGCCAAGGAAAAGCTAACCTCTGCACTTCTCTGAGCTTGTAAATATTTGAGAAGGCGACGACTCGATGTCACTTTCTTAACACTTTATTTAGCCTAATATTTATAATATCTACAATCTTTTCTGAATGTAATAATAAAATTTCATAAAATAAATTTATAAACTCAATATCATGTAATACTCTAATACCCTCCTCTTGTTCACCGTTTTGCATTGATTTCACGCTTTCCGCGCATACGTTTATTAATGCGTGTATATCGACATCACACACTTTATCGATAGGCATGCCGTAGCTATCAAAATACAAAGCATGTCCAGACACGTCGACGTGCTGACGCAATGCATACCGAGTTTCGTATAACTGTCGGTATCGTCCACACCCGCGGGATGTGATCGGCCGGGAAGACACCCACAGTATGCGATAAAATTAACGATAAATGTTTCAGTATAAGGAACGTTTCGCGCCAAACCTTCCAGGCCGGTAAGCGGGCGCCCAACATCCCACCTTTTGAACGCGTTCCTGCGGTATGAAAATGAATCTATCGATAAAAGTTCGTATACGTTTTCAATGTATTTTTTTCTTAGCTTTCTCTTAGTGGCATTTGTTTTTGATAATTTTCTCGTTTTAACCTTGAAAAAACATAAAACGAGTTATATCTCGAAAAGTGTATCTTTAATATTTTTTTTAATACTCTATATCGAAAGATCAGGTTTTTTTACATTGAAATAGCTATTTTCCAGATAGAACTTTTTTATATTTTTGAGGAATTAAATCGTGAACACGTACCCGCAGCGACAAACCAGTGCGCGCCGCGAGACTATAGCCGGTCGCGCGGTCGCAGCATACAAACTCATAGATTTAACACGTTCTTAATGTTTTTTTTAAATACTTCTAACTTGAAGTAGCTTTATATGTTCATTAATATTTTTTCTTTAAATTAACTTTATGAAATTTTTCATTTTTATTTTTCATTCTCTTAGCAGCAGAACTTTTCTTTGGTAATTCCTTAGCTTTTCTTTTACTTCTTTTTGTTATATGTGTTTTCGTTTTAACTTTCATCACAGTAATTTTTGTTTTCTTTACTTTCGGGAAAATTTGAAAAAAATGATAAGAACAAAAAGTGCTTAGACTTCATCAAAGAACACAGTAGAATTTTTTTCAGAATTTTTCTTGAATTTTTTTTTAATTTATCGAAAACTTGAGTAAAGATTTTTTTTTAATTTTCTCCAAAAATTTTGAAAAAATCTACTCGAGTTTTTTTATAAATTAAAAACAAATTAAAAAAAAATCTGAAAAAATTCTATTATGTTCTTTGCTAAATTCTAAGCACTGTTTGTTTTAGCATTTTTTTCAAAAAGTTGAAAGTTTATTAATTAAAGCATCCTAAAGATATTTAGTAACAATTTTCACTTTGGACGCCATTTTGAATCTTGTAAGTAACAAAATTAACTTTCCGAACAAGTTTTCTCAAAGTTCAGACATTTCCTCCACCATCTAAATTGGTTTCAAGATGATTGCATAACGGAAAGTTGGTAAAATATCTAATAAAAAAAAAATTTCGATGTTTTTTATACTTAAACTTATTTTTGAGTAAGAAAAAATTTTTTTTCTTTGAAAGTCACTATTCAAAAGATAAAAAATCTATAAATTTCATGTGTTTAAAATTTTTTTAGGTCCAAATTTACCCCATTTAGAGAGTTCTAAAAAGCTGGTGAAAAAAGTGTCCACTTGGGTGTTAATGGGTTAATTTATCCAACTTTTCTTAGGCCTTTCTCTTGGTACTCTCGCCAGACTTACAAGAGTTTATATTTTCGAAGCCTACAATTTTCTTTAGCCTTTTGGACAGGGAGAAATTGTGCTCCAGCTGATTGCAACCAGACTGTACAAATACGGCAAACTCTAACGTATCCTCCATGTTCGACCTAAAACTTCAAATGATTTTTTACACTTCCCAGACTCTTTATTTCGTTTATGAGAGTTTTGACATCTTGATAAATGCCAGGCCATATAAACGATGCTGGAAAACTAAACTCTTCTGCACGCGTCTTATTGGTGATTGTTTAATGCGGAGGTGTGCACTCGAGAAACACCATTCTATTGACTAATGTTGACGGTATATGCTAAAAAGTAAGAGGAATTTGAATCTCTGTATGGGCAACTACTCACGTACCGTGTAACTGTAATCGCTGCGGCAGCTGTGTGAAAAAGTGGGTCGATGTATTTTCAACAAAATAATCCATGCTGTTATTGCTAGGCAATACGATATAAAAGTGATCACTCATTTTTAATTTTTAAAAGCACCAACTTGGCCCAAGAATTAAATTTGTCGGGGGATTCTTTCCAACGAACAAAATACTCCTTTGTCCGACCTTTACCTATAGTTTTTAAAAAATTTCGAATTTCAAACGCTGTTTTGTTCACATCTTTTTTAACTCGTGGTAGAAAAAACCATCAATATCCTCGTTTGCTAAGTCTTTTAAAACGTAAACCAGCGGCTGAGGTGTTAATGAAATTATTGCAATTTTGAACAGCTCTAATGTCCAACCGCCCTCATAGCCTTTCGCGAAAATGTTCCTCGCTAGACTGACCCGCACCAATTCGCCCACATTTTATTTAGCCTGTCTCGATTTGATGCTACCGTAGAGTAAATTTAAATTTTGCCGTGCTTCTACAGCATTGTACATTGTCACGGATGTGGGAGTCGTCTTGGTGGCAGAATGCTTGGTGCGATTGTAGGCTTGCAAAAGTTGATGTAAAACGTCAATGTATCTTCCTCTATTTTTGTGCTTAAAGTAGCGCCACATTCGTTCTTTTATAGTTCTTATAAATCTCTTTACAAATAGCTACCGTCGTATCGGGACTCAGCACAACCTGAAAATTTCTTTCCATTTTTTGTCCGATTTAAGTCCTAGCGGTTTCCTCTTATCACTCTTGACCGAATTAGCTGAAAATCGTCAGCAACACTTTTTGCACTCTTGGTCACAATAGGTTCGATCCATGCATACTTGCTGAGAACATTGATGACTGTATACGATCAGTCTTTCGAGATTATTATATTTCTTGATTCTGTACGCTAGATCGTGCTCTCGACAGGCATCCTCCAGAGGATTAAACTCCACATCACCACTTATGATTCGTTCTGCCGGTTTGGTGTCCGGTCCACAAAATTTATAGCCGGGAACATGCATCTCAAATGGCAGCAAATCAATCAAAGAGTCTAGAGCGCTATTTTTTCCTCCTCTACGACACTCACTTCTTTTTCTTCGCTTTTTTGTCCTTGCCATTCATCTGATGCCATGATTGAAATACTTGTGGTGTCGGTGAAACTTTCTTTCTCCTCTACGATATAACTCGCTCACTGACACCATCAGCTATCTGTTGCGACTAAGAAAAAGAAGAAGAAGATGCTGGCGAAATAGCTAAACCTGGAGGTTGAGGTATGGATGCTTGTTGGCGCGCCGTCGCAAACTGACGCTGGCCTCTGTGTAGAACGTTTTTCCTAGCTCTCATAGCGTCATTCACCAAGTCGATAATGTTTGCACCCTCAACAGGGGCGCCATCTATGATCATGATTCCGTTATGATCCCACACTATATTACCGAATCTGCAAAACAATCAAAACAACATAAGTCGTGCAGCATTAGCACGAAATTTTTGTGGAACTCTTTTGACGACATGCTCGTCAGTTCTTGCCTCACCCTCCTTTCGTTGACGCTGCTCATCGGCAAAGCTGTCATCCGTGTTCGGAAGAGTCAGATTGCTGTCGTCGTCGTCGTCCTCTGAGAATTTTTTTATCGCCGAATCTTTGTCAGCGCCTCGAACGTAAAGATGGCGTTCTAAAGCCTGCTTATACTGTGACCACTTCTTATTATCGTATATGCAGACTTCATTTCTGCATCCAGCCTGCTAGTTATCATGTCGGGTGTCTGTTAAGACTGTATTCCACCATTTGTGAACGAGACACAAATACGATCCAAACTCTCTTGAGGTATGAGAATCATTTTTTTCGCGTGATCCATTGCTGCTGTGCTACTTTTTCACGAGAGATGCCAATATGGCGCCAATGAGAGGAGCCAGTAAAGCAGGACGAAATCCGCCATGTCGCACAATTAGCTTTTCTTCCTATGTAAACATTCGCCCGCATTACCTAGTTTTACATACACGTGTTTGCGAAATTTACTCTTGTGTGCTTTCGTGAGTGGTACGTTATCGTGTAAGACATTCAAAGCGCATTCGCAAATATGACGAATTAATTTTGGGTCTGCATTGCGTAACAAGACGTTTCGCTACTGTCTATCTAGATGATAAGAGGCCTGCAAAACTGTTGCGTATTTCTTTCCAAACGGATCTCGACAAGTTTTCGGAGCCATTATAGCGACACAATTGGAACATGGTTCTCAGAGTGGCAGCCTTTTATATTCATTCATATCACCTATACGTACTTATATTCATCGTTGGGGAAAATATAAGTACGAAAGCGGCAATTATCCCAGTACGCTTCCTGTAAAAATCGTGGATCTTCTGGATACAGTTGTCACGAGAGATGTTGAATTTGACTGCGATCGCGCAAGTTTCTACATAGCACGAAATACTGCGCATTTAGCGATATGTCACGTTGTGCTTTCCCTGATGAAATATGTCAATAAGATTATTATGATGGCTGCCTTTTGTTAACTAGACTTTTTTCGTGCATATTTATAATTTTTTGTTCAATTTTCATTACTCCAACAATTTTTGAGCTTAGCACTATTTTCTGCGGTCTCCAACATGACGCTGTATTCATAAAATATTGAAATATTAAAAATTGAATGAAATAAGAATAAAACTTTAAATGTTAGTAAGTATACCTGTCTGGATTGCTCTAACATTAATCTTAAATTACATTGTTGTTTACTTTGCTAAACTAAATTTATACGAGCCAAGAGGTGCACAAACATCTTAATCAGAGTTAAGTTGTAATATGGTTACTTAAGTATATGTAAATAAATGCTTCATATTTTCATTTTTAATTTATAATATCTATTATTTTAGACTATAATTAAGTATTTAAAATATTAATAAACAGTTTGCCATCGTGGCGTCGGAAGGTAAGGAGCCGCCCGATGTCACTCTAATTAAACAGTACAAATGTCATCCAAAAGTAAAAGTAGGAGCGATGGTTTATATAGTGTAGGGAAATTTCTATTATACAAATGAGTTTGTGGCAAAATATAATGTAGGAGCACCAGTGAAACTTTTAACTAACTCCTTTGTAATCTGTCAAGAGCACCCGAACCTGGCTTTAACCTCTTATCAACCATATGGTACGCTCTCGCCAGCCATTAGTGAATTTATAATACAATATCAACATGAACAAAGTGAGTTAATTAAAAAAGAAATACTCAATGAAATAGTGCATGAAAGAAAAGTGGACAATAACTTATAAACAACACTGTACGAAGATTACAGTGAATTAGATGCCTTAAAAATAGAAAACCGCTTATTGAAAGAATTATACAAGGAAACTAAAGATAATAACAAATTGGTAAACGAGTTATTAACGAAGAAAGACAAACAATAATAAAAATAATGATATCCAAAATAACACAAACACGTATGCAGAAATATTAACTAAAAATAAATCTAAAACTAAGAGAGTGCCAAAATTAATAGTTAAAAAAACTAACAGCAACAATAAATTAAATCTTGAAAACGAAGTTATTAAGTGCTTAACAGTCAATAAAACAATTCAAACAAAAAATATGATCCAAAAAAAAATAATGACACAATAATAATAAACTATATGAAAGAACACAGTGTAGAAACAATTGAAAAAGATCTAGCAAAAAAATTACAAAATAATGCCAAAGTGGAGAAAGAACAAATAAGCAATCTGAAAATGAAAATAATAGCAATAGATAAAATATTTGAAAGTAATACAGAGCTAGAGGATGACATAAATCAAAGGAAATTTAACAATAGTGATGACAAGTGTAAAGTGATCCATTCATATGCCACTAAAGCAAATTTAATAACAGCATTAATCGAAGTCACACCTAGCATATACAAACAAGTTCGGGAAAACAAGAACAGACTTTTCGTTGGATATCAAAACTGTAGAGTATTTGATATCATCAACACAAATCCGTGTCCTAAGTGCGCGAGATTCGGCCACAGTGGCAAAAAATGTACCAATCAAGCCACGAGCAGGTAATCACACAGCAAAAACATGCAACACAAAGACTTTTAAGTGTCAAAATTGAGATTATCAGAACAGGAAATTCAACACAAATTATGACACAAACCACTCGGCATTAGATAGTGATCAATGCAACATGCTAAAAAACAAAATAAAAAAATTCATTGAAACAACAGACTACCCACTAGAGCCAACGTATCAACGCTACTTCGCTAAGATAGAGCGCCCGCGCCCGCACCAAGCAGTAAATGCATTCGAGCGCAACAATATCAACAGACAAAGAATTTCAAGATCGGCAGGCTCAACTACGACATCAGCATATATGGTACCAAGAGCGAATAATGCTTAATAGTAAGGAAAATGATATACACGATGAAATTATTAACAAAGCAATAATAATAGACAGCCTAGATAGTTTAAACACACATTTAATTAATGATAAGGAATGCATACCATGCAAAAATTTTAGAAGTTTAAATGCAAATTATAATAAATTGTTAGTATTATGAAATAATTTAAAAGTTAAACCAAACATCATTGTTTGCACTCAAACACGGAAGTTAGAACATCATGAAATTTTCAATATTCCAAATTATAAAATGTATTATAATAATAGTAGAGTGAATAGATCGGGCGGAGTAGTAATTTACTTTAGAGATAATCTTACAGAAACAACTGAGATCCTACAGATTAACAAACTTAAAATAACTAACTCCAAAATTACACTAGTGAATAAGAAAGTAATATTATTATCATCAATTTATAGATCTCACGACATACATAAGACTGCATTTTTATTAAACATTAAAGATTTATTGAAGCATAATAAAAAATTTAAAAATAATATATTTGTCGGAGATTTTAATTGTGATATATTAAATGAAGATCCATTAGACCAAGAATTTCAACAAGAATTGTTAATGAATGGATACTGCCCAGGTCACAAAAATATAACCAGACCATCTGATATCGACAATAATAATGGATTGTCCATTGATAATTTTTTATCAAATTAAATAACATAAATTATAAGAATTACATACTACAAGTGCCAATTAATGACCATTATCCCATTAGTATGTCTATAAAGAAAAATAAAAAAAATCAACTGGATAGACAACACTATTATCTCGGATCCAAATCTTGCACTCAATAAGCTAACGGAAAAAATTAAAATATGTCTAAGTAAAGCCGAATACGTAAATAAAAATGATAAAAATAATATGAGACCGAGAAAAAAATTGGATAAAAAAAGCAATTATAATATCATGCAAGAACAAGGAAAAACTTTATAAAATTTGGAAATATGATCCCAATAATCGAAATAAAAAAGAAGATTATAAAAATTACGTCAAACTTCTTAATAAGATCATAAATAAAGCAAAAGAAGAATTCGATAAAGAGCAGATACGAAAAAACACTAACAATCCAAAAAATCTCTGGAGAATAATTAACAACAAAATTGAAAAAAATTAAAAATCCTAAAGAGATAACAGATCATATAAACCAATTTTTCTGTAATGTTGTCAAAACATTAGTAGACAAAATACAAACACCAAGGAACCAGAGCATTAAATTACCACCAATGAATGAAAAAACTATATTTTTACATCCAGCAAACAACTCAGAGATACAAGAAATTATACTAAATATGGGAAACAAAAATGGTGGTATTGATGGAATCAATGCAAAAACACTAAAAACACTGGCAACATGCATCTCTTTTCCTTTGGCACACATTTTGAATGAATGCATAGAAAAGGGAATATGGCTAGAACATTTAAAACTAGCTGAAATAATTCCTATTCATAAATCAAAAGAAAAACACTCACCAACAAACTACAGACCTATATCTTTGATATCAAACATCGTCAAAATATTTGAAAAACTACTGCATAAAAGAATAAAATACTTTTGTATTGAGAGCAAATTATTATCCAGTAAACAATTTCGATTCAGAAAAGGGAAAGGTACAAAAGATGCGTTATACGAAATTAAAAACATAATCTACAATCAACTAGACACGGTGCGCAGGAAGCAACGATAGGTTGTATGAAAATGTCGACAAAAACGGCAAACATGGTTGTATTTGGTGATGATTATAGGTGAAAAACTCGTTGGATTTGAAATCCTAGATGCTCCTATTTCAAAGATATTCACATTTTATACGCGTGTTTTTTAATCTTTGGAACATATTTATGCAATATATATTTGATATTTGATATTTTATACGTCAATTTACATATA